>LBNU01018263.1:97570-107804 GCA_014162995.1 Artemisia annua | reverse complement strand
GCTGATATTCCTGATCTTCCAATAATACCATTGTATGGTGAGGGAAATCTAATCACCATGAAGTTCATCCATGCTTTTGTATAGTGCTCCTTGTTACCGAGCGTAACCAGTAGGCGTAGTTGTCCTATTGGCCATATCTTTTCTCCCGTGAAGCCTGTTAACGATGATTTTTGTTTTTTCTTTTACAAAATAACACATATTTATTTAGTTAGATGAAATTTAGATGAGTTTGATCAAATTGAAGATAATTTTAACTTTTATTTGTCAATAAAAATGCTCAATTTTATCATGTATCAAAATGATGCACTATTATTTGAATGATGCACTCTTATTGATCAATATTTCAACTGTTTAACATAACTTTTTCACATTTTAGAAATCTTTTATTTTATAAGAGTTTCACATACTAAATACGATCCTTTTATAATTTTATCTATACTACCTTATAATGTATTTAGGACATCTATATTTAGAAGTCTTTAAATTTTTAAGACAAAAAACATTTCTTTATTAGGAAATTGAAATTAATAAGTCAACATTCAAATGTAAATTAAATGTCTTTAATTGTGCCAACTTTAATATTCATAAAACCCATTTACTTGTGAGTTGTAAGGGCCCATTTAATCCATCATCATCATGTAGTAAATGTGTTGATGGATTAGTAGTTGGACTATCCGAAAATTTGGACCATTAATGGGCTTATCCAAATATACATGGGCTGGTAGTTTTTGGTTTGCCTAAGGGTCAGATCCGGGTAGTTCCTCCTTGGAGGGTCACCGCGTGCCTTATCCATCTGTGGAGTCCGCTGGCTTGTGTTTTTGTGCTTCGTCATCCTAGTCTTTAGTGTTGGGTCCCACGGATGGCGCCACTTGTTGATACAAAAGTTGGGCGTTCCTTGTTTGGGTTCCTTTCCTCGTATCAATTGGATGATATTGTTTGAGACCTGCGCATTAAGAAAGCAACAAACACCATTAGGCTTATCGAGGGATTGTCTCCCCCGATTATCTTCCGGCGTGAGAGTAAGTAATCGTGTTTTAGGGTTGTGAAGAGTAAGGGTTTGTAAGTCGTACCTTTGTGAGAGCTATGACGCCCTCTATATATAGATACGAAATCCTTGTTGGTTTCGTGTTCCGCAAACCTTGGTGTATCCCGCGTATCGTGGATCTTTGATACACATCCCATAATTAGGAGATATCTTTATCACATTCCTAAATAATCATTGGGCTTGGGCCTCGTGGGCTAAAACAATATAATTGGTAGTCCAATTATTATTAAACTGGCTCACGCGTAGTGGGCTTACGTATTGGTATTGTTTACCAAACGGGTTCATGACCCGGTGTAGACTATACGTCATCACTTAGCATTTATAATACATATTTTAATAACATGTTTACGTTTAAGAATCTTTAACTTATTTGAACATATACTAATAATAATATTTAAAAATAAGAACATCCTACATGTGGTAGTATTATTTTATAAAATATAAAGTATAGAAGGTAGAAAACATGAAAAGTAATAATTTTTGTTCAGTCAATATAATTTATTTAAAATTTAACAACTAAAGTTTTATTAATTAACTCATTTTTGTTTTTTCTTTTACAAAATAACACATATTTATTTAGTTAGATGAAATTTAGATGAGTTTGATCAAATTGAAGATAATTTTAACTTTTATTTGTCAATAAAAATGCTCAATTTTATCATGTATCAAAATGATGCACTCTTATTGATCAATATTTCAACTGTTTAACATAACTTTTTCACATTTTAGAAATCTTTTATTTTATAAGAGTTTCACATACTAAATACGATCCTTTTATAATTTTATCTATACTACCTTATAATGTATTTAGGACATCTATATTTAGAGGTCTTTAAATTTTTAAGACAAAAAACATTTCTTTATTAGGAAATTAAAATTAATAAGCCAACATTCAAATGTAAATTAAATGTCTTTAATTGTGCCAACTTTAATATTCATAAAACCCATTTACTTGTGAGTTGTAACGGCCCATTTAATCCATCATCGTCATGTAGTAAATGTGTTGATGGATTAGTAGTTGGACTATCCGAAAATTTGGACCATTAATGGGCTTATCCAAATATACATGAGCTGGTAGTTTCATCCCTGAAAATTATGATAAATGTGATATGATGGATTAGTAGTTTAGTCATTTTATTTGTAATATTTAAAATGTATTTGAATTATTATGTAATTGTTGAAAAAAAAGTTGAAAAAAAAAAAGAAAATGAAAAAAAAAAGATGTTGGTCGGCTTACTGTGCTTAAAAAGTCACATGAAAAACATTTGTTCGTCATAAAAATAGTCATCGGTTATCAGCCGCCGCATTGCGCGGGTACCCTTCTAGTGTTTATATAAGTGTTCGACGTGAACCAAATCTAAGATTCAAAGTTAATATATAACCATATAAGTTTGGGGAATTATCATTGTGTCTATTGCTTTTACAATAAAACTCCATATGAGCTTATATTTATACGTTGGTTTCGATAAATTTTGACCCAAGAATCGTAACAAGTAACAAGTAACAAGTGATGGACTTGAGAGTTAGCTTAGCCCAAGCGTGGTGTTGTAGACGGTGTTTCATCGACATGATTAGCAACAAATGTGTTGCATATCAAATGAATATGATCATCATATCAATTATTGCTTTTTGTATTAAGTCGCACCATATAATAAGAATTTGTGTTGGTTTATTTATACTTTTTTTTTGTAAACATGCCATGTGTATCATGCCATTTCCAATCATATTTATAGTAGCCGTGATGAAATCAATGTCAACTTTGAAGGCAATTATGATTAGTTTTAAAGTTATGATTTAGTCTTTTGCTACGTGTTAATTAGTTTAAAGGTTATTAGATCTGAATTCCAACCTAATTTAAATACTACTTTCTTTTACATTGATTCGTTGTTTTGGCAACACAAAACTAGTTTACTTGCTCGTATTTCAAAGAATTATAACTTAATAACATGGTATCCACACAAAGTAGAGGTTTAGAGGCGAATGTTGTTTAACGATTTTGAATTTTATGCTCTTTTGACGAATATTGTTTAATGATTTTTTTATAATGGATGATAGTTTTTAAATATTATGTGTTTGCGTTATGAGATTGTGAAGAATAATATTTCATATTATTATATGCAAATGTAAAAAGTTATTAATTTTAATTATAAACATATTAAATTCGTTATATTAATTATATTTTATTATAATAATATTTATTTTAATGTCATAATTTAATGTGTAGTTAATGTATTTTTAAATTTTATTTTAATAATTAATAATAATAAAAAGTATGTGTATGATCATATTGTATAAATTGTAATGAAAATTTTTACACTATCTCGTACCTACGTTCAACCACAAGCCAATATCACTTTGAGTTTCTACCATCATAATATTAGCGAGTACTATTACTTTACACCTTTACTATTTAATATGAAATAACTTGATATTTTATGAAATTATTTCAATCTAAAGTTATCATCATCCGTAAAGTTATAAGACGGATAGGTATAATCCAAAAAAATTGCTCGCCGAAACTTTTAGTTACACGGTACCCGCTGTCGCAACGCGCAGATACCCTGCTATTAATGATAAAAAGTATGTTAACTAAATTTTTTAAAACTTTTAAAAATAGAAGGTCTCAAATATATAATAAAAATAGAGATATTCGTTTTATGATTAAAAAAACAGTTCATGCCCTGAAAAGACAACAAAGTAAAAACGGTCATTTTATAAAGTCAAAAGACACAGTTTCAATTTTACGACTTGTTTCATTTGTTAATCATAAAGTCAAAGTAAACTCTTTTAATGCCTTTGGTACATTTGACGTTCTACATTAAGTAAGATGTTTCTAACTTCTTGTTATTTAACATCGATTGTATTCATCTAGCAGGAAAATACTTTTCTGCATCGACTAGTGATCCAACCAAATGACGTTAATTTTATATCATTGTTAATTAACTCATTTTGCAGCAGTTTAAGGTTAAATAAGACTTTATTTCGGTGAATGTATAAAGCCCTAACATCTCTTCCTTTGGTTTTGGATCTTAGGAACATGATCATGCAAGTATAACTGTATAAGAGTACGTTCCTCTAAGATTTTGAGGGGGAAACCCTGAAGCTTCCATCATGAGAAAGCAATCTTCCAAGTATCGATAGTGGAACTCCGTTTCTATGTTTTTGTCACACAAAAGACGAATTAAGGTCCCGCAACTAGGGCTGTAAACGAACTGAACGTTTAGTGAACGTTTCATGAACCGTTCGGTAAAAAGTTCGTTTATGTTCGTTCGTTTATTAAATAAACGAACATGAACAATATTTTACGTTCGTTTAGTTAAATGAACGAACATGAACAAAAGTCTCGTTCGTTCATTTATGTTCGTGAACGTCCGATTATGCGTTCGTTAACGTTCGTTTATGTTTATTTATCTATTTATGTTCATATATCATATCTTTTAAATTTATAATTTTAAAAATTAGTTTGTTTAAACAAAACAACACTTATAAAACAATATATTATGAAGAATTCAATAAAGTTTATGTTTGTTTGTCTTTTTTCATTTATGTTCGATCGTTCATGTTCGTTTAGCGTTCGTTTAGCTTCTTAATGAACGAACATAAACGAACATGAACAACTCATTTTCTTAATAAACGAACATGAACAAGAAAATGCGTCCGTTTAAGCGTCCGTGTCCGTTTATTTGTCCAGTTAAAATTAAATGAACGAACACGAACAAGGCTCCGTTCGTGTTCGTCCGGTTCGTTTACAGCCCTACCCGCAACTATCAAGATTAATCCTAGGGTTAATTCTACTGTTAGGTAACGAACTTTCCAAAATTTTCAATGTTAGGTAATTTACTCTCAAAAATACTAAGTTAGGTAATCAAACTTTGTGAAACCTTCAATGTTATGTAATATGACCTTCTAAGCTTATGGGGCCCACATGTGACATCAGATAAACACTTGTATCTCCCCTTTCCCTCTTTCTTCTCCTCTTTCTTCCTAAACCCTAATTACGCCTTATATCACACAAACATAAATTTGTTTTCATTCCCACACAAACATNAAAATAAAAAAATTGCATAGTACATTTTTTCTCTTAACAGGTCTTAACAGGTACCCAATTTGCCAGCTCTACTCACATGTGACATCAGATAAACACTTGTATCTCCCCTTTCCCTCTTTCTTCTCCTCTTTCTTCCTAAACCCTAATTACGCCTTATATCACACAAACATAAATTTGTTTTCATTCCCACACAAACATAAATCTGTTCCGTCCTTTTATCACCAAACAATAACGAGCACAAGCCAATTACACCTTCCTTATACCTCCAATTGGATTTCGATAAGAAACAATAATTAGCCAAAGTGACAAAATTCATGAAAATGGTGTCAAAAATTGCAGGTAATGCTATCAGAATCATAGGCGTAAATACGATAACAATAGTTCAATTTCGCATCCAATACAACAATCCTTCCAAACATCACACAACAGAACAAGCAATAAAAAAATTCTGCAACTAACGTTTCTATAAATGAGTTAATGTGAGTAGGGATTCTTTCTGTTATGGATTGCTTCAATGGTGAGTGAAGGATGTCCTTAGAACAATACCTATTCTATCAATGATTAAGGGAAAACAACACCAACATCAAACAACAACAATTAATGGCTATTCTCTTCTGATTGTTCCGATTTCTTTTTCAAAGCAGCCATTTCTATTTCCTGCTGTTTCTTCAGATACCTGATATTTCCTGCACGCTAAGTGTTCGACGAAATGCCTAACTGAAGAACTTTGCCCAAATGGTCTCAAAATTGAGATTCGAGGTCAGTGATGCTCGCATGGGTGTTGTTTCGTAGGGTTTATGGAGGGTGTATGATGATATTGGGAAGATAATTAAGGTGATGTATATAGTTTTTTAGTAGTGTAGATGGTGTTTTGTTGCATTGTTTGTGTTGACTGTTGAGGGTTTTGTGATGATGTGAAGAAATATGATATGGTCATGGGTTTTGAAGGTTTTTTATTGACAGATTTATGAACATGATTAAGACGAGGGGTTAAAATGAGAAAGTTTGTTTAGTAAAATCTTAAAGGGGTTGAAGACGAGGGTATTTATGTCATTTTACCCCATTAAACATGTATTTAAAAATAGTGACGTGTACAATGGTAACCGGTTGCACCGGTTACCAGTTGTAAAAATAGGCAACATTACCTAACACTGAACAAGATAAAGTTTGATTACCTAACTTAGTATTTTCGAGAGTAAGTTACCTGACATTGAAAATTTTGGAAAGTTCGTTATCTAACAGTAGAATTAACCCTTAATCCTAGCTGGTAATCTTTTATTCAATGTTTACCTCGGAAGAAAGTAGTTTGTTCCATCTAGTTTGGCGAACGTTGTTGTAATTCGGAATTGATGAGATTAAAGTAAACATCATCATACAAAACATATGATCAATATTTTATTCGCATAAGGTCTTAAGGTTTTATTTCTTATTCCTTTGGTCCAAGTATGTGTCAATAATAATTAATTCGACTATGGATAACAAATTAAAATGTAGCAGAGACAATTAGTGACATAGGCTAAACAGGACTTATGTTAGGATAGTGGTGATAATAATTCCACGTGGATATTGTTAGGCGACCAAAATTGATTGGCGGTTTATTATTTCATAGCAGTTTGGAACCGTCTTCAATTTACTATTGCAATAATTCTTTCACTTTGCATCATAGGTCCCATTTCTTCAATATTAAAAGATGATGTTGTTTTTAATTATGTGAGTTATTATTATTCAGTTTAATGTAAGAGTACTATGACTTTATGACAAATATATGGAGCTAGGATATATTATTTACAAGAGTTTATCCGAAAGAAAGTATATGTGAACTTCAACACAACAAATATGATATTCATTGTACGTGTAGCCGTGTACGACATATGTGCGGATTTGCCTTTCTATAAATGTAACCAAATATTTATCTCGATCAACTGTTCATGATCAGTGATATCATATCACTGTTTATGAGTGATCGAGCGTAAGACCAACTGTTGAGACGGATTTTCAACTTGGAGTTCTATCATTAACTCTAACTGTGGTGGTATTCAAAAGTTCTAGTGATTCGGCTTCTATCCACTTGTGATATCACGAGCAAATTCCCATAAGTAACTTTAAATGGCGTACTAACATCCATTTGAGAGACGCCCCTAATATCCCGAGCGCCTTATATATACTCCGTATATGACAGTACGTGAGGGATCTATGGTTACATTATCACTCGTTTAGCCTTTTCTTTTTAGTGTAAACAACGGCTCTTAGGACGGGCAGACAATTATGTTGTCCTATTGTCCTGGTTGTGGTACCTGCCTTTATTTGAGGCTCCTTTTTAATAAAGCTTGGGCTTGCAACAACAAAACATAATAATGCATACCATATCCTATCACAATTAAAATGTGTATTAACTATGCATGCTTTATTGCGAATCATAAACATAACTAAAAGCACATAATATAAAAACCAAACTCAAACGATGTCTAGTAGTGCCTTTCCAACCGTACATGCATGGAACAATAATTATAAGTGTCACTCTTCAAAAAAAATTATGTATTATGTATGTTTAATAACCACCAATCATAACAATTAGCTACACGTACGTGTAAGCACCATGACAAATAGCTCGAATTTATGTTTAATCACAAAAATAGAAGTAAATACATGCATGTATACTATATACTATATACATTATGCCTTATTTTAGTAACATAACATTAACGTCACATAAATAAATAACACAAAACCAAAACATTATAAAACAAAACCCAATAAAATAAAGAGAAACCATCAAAGATATGGAATCCGCATGACTTCCAATCCCTTTAAATTCACTCCTCACCCAAAACACCATAATTACAAACTTTCAATTTTTTCACACTTCCTTACAATATGAACCATTTATATTTGCCACGAAGCAGCAGCTGCAACAGCACCACAGCAATAATCCCATCAAATTACGTCTCTTCAACTTCCTTCATTATTGATCCCAAGTCCACAGCGGACGACAAGAAGCTCGTTAGAAGAACGACTGTAGTCGGCTGTGGACCTCGTTTAGGCATCTCATCCTTCATTCGTTCATTTATAAATATTATATCAATCCCATCAATCTTACCCTCGTGCCGGTGGCTTAGCTTACCTGGTCAACTGTCCTTAACACAGTCACCAGGTAGGAAAGTCACCGGGACATTATTTGGGAACCGCAGGGGACATGTCAGTTTCGCAGTTCAGTATGACACTAGGTTAGAGCCAATACTGATCGTGGAGCTGGCAGTGTCCACTGCGGCACTGGTAAGAGAAATGTCATCAGGGTTAGTCAGAATCGCGCTAGAGTGTGAGAAAAAGTACGCACGTGGAAACATGAAGTTGTTGCATGAGCCAACATGGAGCATGTATTGTAATGGAAGAAAGTGTGGTTACGCGTTGTCAAGGGCATGCACGGTTTCTGACTGGCATGTCTTGAGCACGGTGCAAACTATTTCGGTTGGAGCCGGGGTCATACCCTTGGTTGACGATGGCCGAAAAAAGAAGGATGAAGGTGAGTTATTGTATATGAGAGCAAGATTTGAACGAGTTGTGGGCAGTCGTGACTCAGAAGCGTTTTATATGATGAACCCGGATGGTAGTGGAGGTCCTGAACTCAGTATATTTTTACTTAGAATATAATATAGTCATGTAGAAATGGTGTGAGTTTACTGTTTTTAAATATCATATTTGTAATTTACAGTTTACTTGTTTAAAGAATAGGTCAATGTAAAACTGGAGTTTCGAGTTTGTTCTCATGATACCATGCGTGGTGTGGTAATGATTAACGAACGCAAATATTTTAGTGTTTGTCATTAAACTATATTTGTTTGCCGTAATTTTACAACTCTGAGTTCCATTTTCCTATTAATTTAATAAGTTGCTGAGCTAGTTAGTTGATTAGGTATATAAAGTACTGCAAGCTTATTCTTTAATAAGCTGTAAAGATATACACATTGCGCAAACAATCAGAAAAGTTATATTAGTAAAATTCATTGAAAGTTTGATGAACATGTAATGAGAAATGATATTTCTATCATACTTCGTATTCTGACACGTGACCGAACTGACACTATGAAAAAGGACGAGTGAAATACACATGTTCTACTTTTGTTAGGGTAGAAAGATAAATACTCGTATGTGATTTTATAGTTGAATAGGAGTATATATCAGTGTTGCAAAAATCGGCCTACAAGGCCGATTAATCGGCGATTACAAGCTATAAGGCCTCGGAACTTGGAGAGATTTACAAGGTAATCGGCCGATTAATCGGCGATTACAAGGTTTAGGGCCGATTAATCGGCTAAAAATCGCTACAAGGCCCTCGACCGCATCAGTACCGATTCACGTTTTTTGCAACATTGGTATATATAGAAAATTTACTAACGAGCTGAAACCCTCTATAATTTATGCATTATTGGTTACTAGTACAAAGTATCTAAAGTTATAAAGCACACTGCATATTAGCACGAGTGCACAGAAACATTGTCTGGAATATTCTTAACCCTTTACGAATGCGCTGAAGACTTGCGATTCTGTAAAGGAGATACTGAGTTTGGACACAATAGTTTCAACTACTCTGGACCATTTTGTCACAGTCTAAAAGATCTGGCATCATAAAGGAATCACGGATGGTTAGCGGTTTTCCCAGTTTCACAGGTTAATTTATTAGTCAATGGAGCCCAGAATTTGTATGTCAGGTTTACAATGTTGGATGATGTGAGATTTCCTTGGTTACTCAAAACTAGGGCTGAGCAAAACCCGACCGACACCCGAAAACCGTCCCGATCCCGACGTCCCGAATCGTTCCGAATCCCGAACCGACCATACTCGGGTCGGGACTCGGTTTGGGTTTTTCAGGTTGTCGGGATTCGGATCGGTCGGGAGTCGGGACGAAGTCGGGATTACAAAGAAAAACCATACAAATCGGTTTCGTTTCGGGACTCGGGACGGGATCCGGGACGATTCGGGCTAGACTCGGGTCGGGATTCGGTTAGAATTTTCAAGCTTGTCGGGATTCGGGCTTTGTCGGGACGGGTCGGGTTCCGGCCCGATGCACACCCCTACTCAAAACAAACTTTGTACAAGTACATAGGGAAACAAGTACATACAACAAACATATGATTATTTTTTTT
>LBNU01018263.1:60723-74762 GCA_014162995.1 Artemisia annua | reverse complement strand
TACAAATAAAATAAAATAACTAAAACTAAGTGGTTGTGAAACTTATATGGAGACAAATGTGTTTACTTAGATTTCGTTACTCCCTAACTATCTTTTACCGGTTGGTTAGTGTGTATTAATTGCGTGGATGACGGGTGTATTCCTTAATACCATTCGTGGGGTGGCGTACGTACTTCCCCAACTCTATAAGCTCCTACTTCACTCCTATGTCGAGCTGGCTAAGAAGCTCCTAACATGGGATCATTAGAATTCGCTCATGCATTAAATACAACCATAATAACCTAGTACGCATTGGTTCATATTTCTTAAGACGTTCAAGCAAGTTACCGTATAGGAGGTTAGCCAGTTTTCTTAAGCCTAACATCGATAAACAATCATCCAATACAAGTAATAACATACCAACAACCAATAATCAATAGTTAGGTTTCATTAGATCTAAGCAAACACAAGATAAATCTAGCCTAGCATGTTAATTGAAAGACAAACATAAGATATAATTAACCAACACATAGACATATTGATTAATTTGAATGGAGACTTATCTTTAATTGAACATGGAAGAGTCAAGGGTGAAAAACCCTTGAAAAAGCTGATAAAATCGTCTAGGGTTTGTTCCCAAAAAGTTGCACACCAATGAATGAAAAATAGAAAAGTATATATAGAAAATACACTCTGACGGCGTCAGGTTATAGTCTCTGACGCCATCAGCTCGCCGCCATTAGGGTTCTCGGATGGCCTAGATCTACTTCTGACGCCGTCACTTGTAAACTAACTCTGGGCCGTCTCTCTTTAGCATTACACCTGACGGCCTAGGATTATTAACACCTGACGCCGTCAGGTGTAAACATCACAATTCTTGCTTAGGGCGTCACGTATAGTCAGAATCCACTCCTTTGTCTTGGTTGGCTGACGGCGTCACCTTGTGACTTTGACGCCGTCAGGAAGGATTTCCAGCATGCTTTTGAGACTTTGTCGTTTTCTTCACTTTATGCTCCAAAAATGCCTAAAATGATGTGTTTTCAAGAATTCTTCTCAAAAGTACCTAAAATGACAAAAGGAACAATTTAGGGCAATATTTGATCATATTAACACGAATTAGGGCTTAAATGACCCTCTAAAATGGGTACACTTTTCACCTCATCAATTAGTCATTATATTAGCAAGAGTCTAGGGTCGTTATTAGTCGAATAGAGTTACGGGTCATTGGGTTGGCTTATATCCCAAGCCCAACCCGTTTTTCCTTTTTTGCCTGTTATCACATCCGACATAGGACTCCTTGTTAGAGTCGGTTTACCCTCCCCCTCATCTCTATAAAACTGAGAGCCTCGAGAAATAGTTAACATCGATTAGTGTGTGATGTGGGGCAGGCTGATCGGCTATCCTTTGCCCACAAGTAGTATCCAATCAACTTTAGATTAGATTGAAAGAATGTGTGTACATCGCCCCCCCCCCCCAACTTAATCTAAAGTTGATTAGGGATACTTACTTGTGCAAAGCTCCTCTTTTTCTGTCGATACATATTATCTGTTGGTGTGTGGTTTTCTTCAACGATCGAGTTATCCGCTCTAGTAAACCGGGGTTGTAGGTTATCAAAACCTACACAAAATTATATAACATGTGGTCGGTTTTTACCATGTCAAAGAAACGATAGCTTTTATCGTTTGTATCGAGTGTTATATTAATCGTATGAAGCATTTGTATTTGATTAAATTGTACAATATGGATAAAAAAATTGTACTATTTAGTACTTATTGAGTTTTTTTTTCTTTTTCTTTTTTTTTTTAATTTATTTTTTTAAATGAAAGAGTTGAAAAATTAATTGTTGAATATTGTTTACATAAGGTACGTATTGAGAGTTTGGGGTGGTCGATCGTTTGGTTTCTACATTTGGTAAGAATCCTTGAATGTGACCAGAGTCACGAGTCGACTCAGTATGTATATGTTAATTATCTGAGAGGATAATCAACTTGGGTGGAGAGTTACCAGAGCTGGCCTGGTAAGAATTGCTTGAGCTTAGCTTGAACCATTTCGAGGAAATGGTCGAGTATTTATAGGAGGTCTTTAGGGCTGTGAAAACCCATAAAGGCAATCTGATGGTACACGTGGTGATCACTGGGAGAAGGATTGAGGAGAGCACGTTGTGCTTGTCCTAATGGTCCTGGCTAGATCGTCAGGCGTACCGTTTGCCTAGACGCGTTCGTCGGGCATGCTTTGTCTTTGGCGTTTCCTGGGGATGTGTTCCCAGGCCTTTTGTCGGATTCTGGCCTTATTTGGCTTAATTATAAGCTGAGAGTGTATGGGCCTTAGTCAGCCAAGCTGAAGGCCCTGCACGCTATCAAGTCCCCCTAGTTTATTAGTGGATTTAACATATTTAAGGGGGAATACGCTAATGAACACATGCTAAAGAGATGAGGTCCCCTGGGATTCTCCTGATGTGCCTTCCTGGATCCAGGGAGGCTGACTTATTTTTTGGCCAGCCTAGATATGTGAGACATCAGGGTCGTTCAATGTTATGTTTGGAGAATATTTTCATTTCCGAGACTGTTGCATATTGAATGCATGTACAGTTCTTAATGTTGATATCTGTTAGGAGTTATTGTGAAGATTAAGTAGTTGTCATGCCTTTCCTATCCCAGGCTTGAGCTTTCTTTAATTTTTGCGTGGCCTGGGATTTTGTCTTGGCCGTAAATAGTCTCTTTTATAGTCATTTCAGAGTTTCCGTGACTAGAGATTGGTGAGATTTTACTCGATTTGTGTTTCAGGCTGTCGGTTAACCGTTTCGGTGCCTTAAAATCTGACACTTTGAAGCACGTTATTTTTTGCATGAGGTTCATGCTTTTAATGCGGTTTTGACTCCGAAGGATTTTTGGACACATGTCCATTGGGGCCCCATTTATTTTTTCTATAAAAGGGGAGTACCCTAGCCGTTTTGGGAGTCATTACAAAGAAAGTTCACATGTCTTTTCCTTTGAAACCTTTTTGGTTTTCTTTTGTGATTGGTGTAGTCAACAAAAGGTGTGTGTTCCTTTGTTTTGTGGCGGGCTTTGTTCCTGTTAGCAAAGTCCCTAATTTTCTGTGTATTTTTGTTCATGAATCCTTGATAAACGTGCGTCGGGTTTATAATTCGTGTAGATGCGGTTTTTCATTAAATGGCTTTGAGGTGATGGTTGTTTTTAGGGGTGGAAACGAGCTGAGCCGCTCGTTAAAAGCTCGAGATCGGATCGGTAAAAAGCTCAAACGAGCCGAGCCTAAACGAGCTAGAGCCCGAGCTCGAGCCTATATTAGAGCTCATTTAATAATCGAGCCCGAGCCCGAGCTCTATATACAAAGCTCGAATAGGCTCGCGAGCCTAAACGAGCTTTAGTAAATAATATAATATAACCACTCCCTACCAAACCTCCATTTACTCTTACACCTACCGTGGCTCAGTTACATCCACTTGATCACATCTATAGCCACATAACTTTCTTCTTTGCAAAATCAGATGCACCTACTTTCTTTTAAAAAAATGTCCTTTTCCCTTTTATACTATCACAGCCATTCAAAATTACAACAAATCCTCCATTTCTTATCTATGTTTCACTTATCACTTTATCATAATAACTTATACGGAGTATAATCTTTCTTTGTGCTTGTGAATTTGTGATAACCGAACACAAAAAAAAAAGAATACCAGCCCTTAATTAGTACAACTTGTTCTTCTTTTCTTTTATGTGAACTCGAAAGACAACAACCTAAAGAATGCGGTATATCGGCATCAAGATCCTTACAAGGGTCTCAGGTAGGTTTTGTTTTTGTTTAAACGAAAGAAAGCAGGAATGAAAACAAGTTTGTTTTGTTCTTTCTTAACCATTTTTTTTACAAAGATCAATGATGGGTTCTTGTGTATAGATCTTAAAGATCTTTTGTCTTGAATGGAATATAACCTGAGATCTTGTTTTTGTATTTGAGTCTCGATTGTGATGGATGAGATGATGTTGGCTGCTGTAATTGATGGAGATGGGTTAGGATCCAAAATAACTAACGAGCTCATTAACGAGCTCTAGATAAACGAGCTCGAATAAGTTTAAGAAGCCAACGCATCACAAANCCAAGCTCGAGCTCGAGCTCTCTAAAATATAAACGAGCCGAGCTCGAGCTCTGCTAGGCTCGGGCTCGGCTCGGCTCGTTTCCACCCCTAGTTGTTTTCCTTCTGTTTGAAGGTTTTTTTTGTTCTACGTTTGTGATTCTAAGTACTCGAATGAGGGGTCGTGGTATTTTATCAAACTTTTTTGAAAAGTTAGTATTTGTTTCAAGATGATTTTTTCCAAGTTTCTCCTTTGGCAGGTTGATCGTTATGTCAGGATCTTTATTTTTCGCCAAACGTCCAGGAGCATATTGCTTAACTGCCCTGGATGATGTCTTGACTGATATTATGGGAACGAAGTGATGTACCATTGTCAATGATAATGCACAGGAGAATCTCGTTGCGATTGTCGCAAGCTCATCGTCGCTCCTTGGTGAGTTTTCGTTCCCCCTTTTTTTGTTATTGTTTTCGTCTTTTTTAAGTGTACTTACTTGTATTTTTGCCCTGATTGCCATGTAGTGTATTTGCGAGGTTGTCTAGGTTAACCTACCGGGCGCTCTCCTAAATTTCAGTGCGAGAGAATTGTTTTCCATCTTCGTCTTGCTCTCAATGGAAAGAGAGTTTATGGGCAAGAGGCGCATTCAACCTGAAAGGAGGGTATTGCGTTGACCTCAAGATGAGGGTGAGGTGTGACATTTCGTAATTTTCATGTCATCTATTTTAATATTTTTATTATTTAACTATTCTATTTTTAATAATTGACTTCGTCGGAAGTTATCCGTGTACATTCAATTCATTCAACCACGACTATACTATATCCAGTCTACATTTTTTTATGCGTCATTGTTTCCTTACAATCCTATTTTTAAAGTCACAATTCACTTTTTCCATTTTTACATAAACCTTGCACTTTTTACGTCTTACGCGATTTAAACCAACATTTTTACGTTTTAACCACATCTAAATCCTCCGATGAACTCACCACTCATCTATACTTCTAAAATATATTGTGAAAACAAGTTTTACATTTTTACAAGTTTTACATTTTATTTCTACCCGGTATTACGTTACTTGTCTTAAAAACTCCACATTTTAAATTACCGGGATCAAAATTACACTCTATAACACATCTATAACCAAATTAATACACAAAATAACCCACTCACTCCTTTGTTTACCATGGTGGCTGATTTTAGCTTAGCCAAGAAACCAAGTGTCTTGGTTAGCTTGCATATGTGTACACATGTATTCCACTTCACCCAAAATCCATATATAAGCACCAAATTTAGCACATAGATCATATCACCAAGTTATTTTCACTCAAAAATCTGGTTTTACTCTCTTCAAATTCGTGGCTTCTCATGAACCAACACACCATTGTTGGTTAATTTTTATAGTCCAAGATTATCCAAGAGTGAAGGCCTTTTGGTGCTAGCACTATTCTTGGTTCTTTTTCCTCTTCAAGACTTCATTATCAAGGGTTTTGTTGGTGATTTTTCTAAGAGTTTTCAAGAGTTTAAGGGCTGAGATTTTCAAGTTCTACAAAGGGTTTTGGTGAATAAAAATTGGGTTGATATGGGGTAAAGAAACATGGTGCAAGTGTTGATTGGGTTAAACTAGGTTTAGTGTTATTTGTTCTTATATCTTTCTTGTTCATCACTTTTCTAAGGAAACTTTCCACTCACTTTTCAATTTATTTTTATTTTCACTTCTGTAAATTTTATATATCTTGATGTATTTGAATATTATATAAGTTATTATGCTTGGTTAGGCTTGGTACATAAGCTAGATCACTAGAAAATCAGTCATGGACTAGTCATGCAAAAGACAGTTTTGATCAAGGGTAAAAACGGAATTAACTGCACTAATCTGTAAACATTGGACCTAAACTAAATATATGTAGCTGTAGGTCTATGTCTTGTGGTCATTTTCCCAGGTGGTGCATCCCGTGACGACACCCGATGATTAAACTAAAAATGTTTTCGTGAAACATGTCATATTCTGAGTAACAGATTTGGATCCTATAAAAGTCATATTTTTATGAATAACCCACTGTTAAACAAAACATAAAAGTTTTAGATAACATCCTAACTTAAACGTGGCCACAAACGGGGAATTAATCGGGCTTGTAGAACTTGAGATATCGCATTTTTCGTGGGACTGTTGTGAGATTGATAAATTCAGAACTGGTTAGTAAGGATAAATTAATTATTTGACTACTGTTACGTAAATTTGGATTTAGTGGGACCCACAAATACTGTTAGTACGTTTAAATACCTTTCCGAGGATATGAAGAACATAATTTTTGGGCTTACGGTTTGCAAGTAGCGAATTTTTGAAAGTGGACAAGTTACTAAAAATTCCATCAGCTTTTATAAAATTTAAACATGTAAAAGCAATAACTTATATAATTGGACCTTTAAGTTTTATTTTGAACCACTTAATATATTTTGAAGCTTTAGACTAAAATTGAACCTTTTGACTAAAATTGAACCCTTGGACTTAACTTGAACCTTTTTGCACTTATTTTGGACTTATGAACTAATAAAGAATTAATACTTGAAGTTTTGTAAAAGTATATATTTCACACTTGTAGTCACTTTATAATGTCAAATTAAGTTTGATGATCGTTTAGATATTATGTACCAAGCATAATTAAGATTATAACCTATATAACATATAGATATTATTGCATCATTAGTTTAGAAACTAAGACACTCGTATATATCTCGATTGCTCGTATGATACTTGCGGTTTATTCTTCGCTACTTCATTTGATCATTCACTCTACTCTCGGTGAGTTTATAGCCTCGCCTTTACTCATTTAAATGTTTTTATAAACCTCGCGAGGGGGATACATGCAAGTTTTACAAACTGAATACAAGTAGTTTTTGGTATGCTTGACCCGATTACATGATTATAGACATTGAGTATTTCTTGCCAATTAAGTCCCCATCATGAACCGTTAATTACGTGAGTAAACGCTAATATTATAAATATGCATATTGGCTAGGCGGGCCTGTCCGGGTGAGTAGCGCTCACTTGGAGCCTTTATTACCAAACGGACATATAATATTTAGAATTGAGGTAAATGGCAAATCTTACCTTTTCGGGGCACTATTAATCTAGGTCAAGGTTCGGTTTCATGAGCTCTATACTATAATCTGATTACCCGACATGTATTTGTTATATGTCTATTGATAAATAATACTTGTATTCAACCAATTACTTATTAAACTCTATAAATTCACTCAACTTTATGTTGACTTTTTAGCATGTTTATCTCAGGTCCATAAGTGGCTTAAGCTTGGATAGGCGGCGCAAAGAAATAGATATCTACTTGATCGCTCATGTTTAATAAAATTTTCATTCGATAATGACTTAAACTTTTAAACTTATGTATTTCTAAACTTATGTTAAACTTTTGGGATCTCAACTCTGATAAATTATCGAATGGGAAGTTTTAAAAACGACTTTGTTTTAAAGTTGTTTACTATACTTGTACTATGTGACTGATAAATAGCATCCCATGTTGTATTCCGCTGCGTTTCGTAAATGAGGGTGTTATAGATTGGTACCAGAGCACAAATTATAGTGAACTAGGTCTTTTTGTTTTAAAAACCTAGACTATAATCATTTATTTTTCAAAATCATGAGCTTCCATCATCTTTCCGATATCCATGCGCGCCTACTCTTGAATTTTCTATTACTCCCTCGAGTATATCTTATTTATATTAAGGATAATTATAGGAGCACTATAATTATTTCTTAACTCATCTGATAATCCGCGAAAGTATCACTCTTATACATATAAACTTTGTGCACTTAACTTCCAAGTTGTATTTTTATGCTATTCATGTGCATTGTGAATTTCCATCTGGAAATTTATACACATCTTCGAGTGCACCATTACTATACGTATACATATAGTGAATATTACTATATGTACTTAAGACAATTTTTTTTCCGACTATCCTCCTTGTTCCTGAAGCATCGCTATTTTTTTTTCTTAATGAAGTTTCATCAAGTGAATACTAAACTCTTCTAAACATTTTGAGTTACACGATGGTATTTCTTAGACATTGTATGTGATTACAATGGTCTCTCTTATTTATCAGACATTATATGCGATTACAATGGTGATGAGACGAAAAATGTACCCGTTTTAAGGGGTCATTTAAGCCCTAATTCGAGTAAATGTGATCAAATATTGCCCTAAATCGTTCCTTTTGTCATTTTAGGTACTTTTGAGAATAATTCTGGAAAACATGCATATTTGGACGTTTTTGGAGCATAAAAGTAAAGAAAACGACAAAGTCTCAAAAGAAGCTGGATTTCCTACCTGACGGCGTCAGAGTCACAAGGTGACGCCGTCAGCCAACGTTGACAAAAGAGTGAAGTCAGATTACACTAGACGCCCTATGAAGAAAACAAGATGTTTACACCTGACGGCGTCAGGTGTTAGAGAATGTAGGCCGTCAGGTGTTAACTTAAAGAGTGACGGCCCAGAGCAATTTAAAGGGTGACGGCATCAGAAGTAAATCTAGGCCATCCGAGAACCCTAATGACGGCGAGCTGACGGCGTCAGAACCTATAACCTGACGCCGTCAGAATGTAAAATCTATATATATTTTTCTATTTTTCATTCATTAGTGTGGAACTTTTGGTACAAGTTTGGGAAAAACCCTAAAGACGATTTTAGCTGTATTTTCAAGGGTTTTTCACCCTTGAAACCTTCATGTTCAATTAAAGATAAGTCCTCACTTAAATTAATCAATATGTCTATGTGTTGGTTAATTATATCTTATGCTTGTCTTTCAATTAACATGCTAGGCTAGATTTTTCTTGTGTTTGCTTAGATCTAATGAAACCTAACTATTAATTATTGGTTGATTGGTGTGTTATTACTTTGTTGGGATGAATGTTTCATCAATGTTAGGCTTAAGAAAACTGGCAATACTCCTATATGGTAACATGCTTGAACGTCTTAAGAAACATGTAACTAAGGCATACTAGGTTATTAAGGTAGTATTTAACGCATGAGCCACTGTTTACAATCCCTATGATTATGTGTACGCATAGTTGTAGGAGGAGATAAGAGCTCATAGAATTGGGGAGATATGTACGCCACCCCATGAATTGTTAAGGAATACACCCGTCATCCACGCAAGTAATACATACACCAATTAACCGGTAAAAGATAGTTAGGGAGTAAGGAAGTCTAAGTAAACACATTTGTCTCCATATAAGTTTTCACAACCACAATAGTTTAGTTATTTTATTTTTATTGCAATTGTAGTTTTTGGGTTAGTTGACTAGCAACTAATTCCGCCCACTCCTCCAAAACCCGAGATTTTTCTTGCTTTCCATAAAATATAAAAATACAAAAATAATCTTCCTTCACCTTTAGACCTATTAGAGTAGTTTTTCTATCCTAACGAACACTATTCCCTGTGAGAGAACGATCAATCCCCCGTACTTACCACTACACTATACTACACCGACCAGATACACTGCCTGGTGGGATTGCAAGCTTCTCAAGATCCCTTGAGAGGTAAAACATGTTGCTTGGTCGCAATCCCACGTCATCAAGTTTTTGGCGCCGCTGCCGGGGAATAGTTATTGTTTAGGTAGAATATTTTATTTTATTAGGTCTACTCACTAGATTCCTTTCTAATGAGATTTTTATTTTTTTTTTAATTTTTTTATTATTTTTTTTTCTAAGATTTCTTTAGTCTATCTATTTTCTTCATGTTTTTGTTCGTAACCATTACCATCCGCCAACATGGAAGGTGGTAACATCCTCGATCCCAACAACCCACCTCAACCAAACCACCAACCACAACCAAACCAACCTCGTAGAGCCCGTACCTTAGGAGAGTATTGTCGACCTAGCCACCATGGCTATCGCAACACCATTGAGCTCACTCGAGGAGCCAATGTCACTCCCTTGCGATCCGACACCATCCGGTTGGTGCAAAGTGGATGCGCATTCCATGGACTTCGTTCCGAAGATCCAAATCAACATCTCAAGGATTTCCTCAAAATCGTAGACTACATAGACCTTGATGTTGCCACTCGAGAGACTACCCGATTACGTCTCTTCCAATTCTCTCTGCGAGACCATGCTAGTCAGTGGCTAGAGCGTCTACCCGCAGGATCCATCACCTCTTGGGATGATCTCACAACTCGCTTCTTAGCTCAATTTTTCCCACTAGGGAGAACTACCAAGCTAAGGAAGGATATCTTGATGTTTGAACAACGTCAAGGCGAGACCTTCTACGGAGCATGGATTCGATTCAAGGACTTGCTCCAAAGAGTCCCTCATCATGGCATCAACCTCTGGCTTCAAATCCAAATCTTCTATGACCATGTTGATTACCACACCAAGCATGCCATCGATCGAGCCACCGCGGGCAGATTGCGGGATAGAAGCGCCGAGGAATCATGGGAAATCATTGAGGATTTCGCCACCGACGATGATGAATTGTGGCAAATTTCCCACGATGTACGCGCGACATTCAACACATGCTCATCACCTGATAAAGCCAACCAAATCACCGAGGAAGACGTCAGTGAACTGGAGAAAATGGTAGAATACTTTATTGAGAAACGAAAAAGACCCTTGAGTCCACAAAGAGCAACTGTCAATTCGGTCTCGAGCATTAAGCAGATACCATTATCCGAATCACCCCATAGGGAAGACGCTAAACCCTTCCATAAGTATGCTCGCCCCAGCTCACCACCTCAGGAACTTAGTCCAACATTCGAAGTTCGAATGAGAGAATACATGTCAAAACACTCCGAACGATTGGCAAAATTTGAGGAAGCCATGTACAAACAAAAGGAGGAGGTAGATGGAAAGATGGCGGAAATAATGGGTCTTTTGAGTGAATACACAAAAACAAAAGCTCCCGAAAAGGTATTGGTGCGGAAAGAGGTCGAAATTCCCAACAATAGGTTTGCAAGTGCCATCTCCGTCATCTGAGGGGGTGAAATTAGAGATAGGGAGAAGTTAGTGACAATGGAAGTCAGCAAGATCGACCTCATCCCACTCGACAAGGGGAGCACCAATGGCCGCAATCGCAATTCTGACGACAAAAAGGAGGCACCCTTGGGTGAGATCCAAATGGTGGGAACACCAAAGTCTCAACCAGTAAGGCATTACCTAAAGCACGAGATAAATAAGGAAACCATAACCGATTGGGTGAGGAATTATCGACGTACTCATCTGCCCAATAAGAGGTCGAATAAGACGAAACCAGATGATGAATCTGACGCACTACCCGGAGGTCAACTGTATGAGAGCCTCATAAGACAGGAATTAGTCGCAAAGCAAGAATTCCACGGGGTCTTTGAGATACCATGCCGCATTGGAAAACTCAAGTTTCTGGATGCGGTAGCTGACCAAGGTTCCGATGTGAACTTGATGCCATTATCCGTGTACGCTCAGCTAACCAATGAACAGCCGTCCATCACTCGTACCAAACTTTTCTTTGCAAAACATTCTTATGAGTACCCGTTAGGAGTTGCAGAAGATGTGTTGGTCAACGTTGCCGGATTAATGTATCCGGTCGATTTCATGATCGTTGAGAGAGGTGAGACGGATATGCCAATAATCCTCGGATCACCATTCCTCGCGACCACTAGGGCACAGATCGATTACGAGAACAATACTATCCAAATCAAAAAGGGGAAGAAAACAATAAGCTTCCCAACGATCCCAGGATATATAAGAGAAGCTAACCTGCAGAAGAAGATGGAGGCGGACCCTAGTACGCTCTGGGGTAATGTTAGAGAAAAGATCCTTGCATGGGAGGCAAGGATTAAAAATTATAAGGAAAATGAGTTAGGAGAAAGTAAGAATGATAAGGGGAATTTTGTGGAGGTTGAGAAGCAGATCGATAGCCACATTGGATTCACGAAAGGAGACTCAGTTCTCCTAAGGTATTTAGAAACAAAGGCACTCACCGATGGACCTAGTCCCTGGTGGTACGGACCATTCACAATTAAAAGCCTATATCAAGATGGGATGGTTAGCTTGATCAGCAAAGGAGGGGGTGAAGTAACTGCGAGTGTGGAACGATTGAGGTATCATCACCCAGATAATAAGGATTATATCTATCAAGGTTACGTCATAATGCGAGATGAAGTCACGTAGAGCCCGTGACTTTGAGTCTAGCTACAAGACTCGTTAATAAAGAAAAGCGCTTCTTGGGAGGCAACCCAAGCTTTGTGTCTTTTATTTGTTTGTTTATTTGAGTTTATTTGTTTCCGTATGTATGATATTTCTTGTTATTGATTCATGATTCAAACTAACTTGTGAAAATGCTTTATTTTGTTTTTAACTTCGTCTTAACTACATATAAAGGTATTTTGCAAAAGCTAAGTGTAAGGGAAATCTAAATCGGTTTATAAGAACGAATGAACATGAATCATAACAATGTAAATTAACATACATATTAGTATTTGTTTGAGTCAAATGCTTGTATCGAGTCATAATGAATTTTTGCAGGAATTCTAGGAAGTAAGGTATAGTTTTTCCAGAAATTTTCCAGAAACTTAACATGAGGATTATGTCAGATCATTTCTGACGGCGTCAGGAAATATTTTTCGGCAATTTTTGAAAATTTTGATTTTCTTCCGGAAATTAAAAGTTTTTGTTAATTCTCTAACTTATAATCTCCAGGAATTCTGCAAAAATATTCATTCCACAAGCATTATATCCTATTATAGATTATACCGCCGATTTTATGCGAGGTTGGCCTTTATTCTTTTTTCAGGTTAACAGGTTATTTTGGACAAGAAAATGATTTATATTTCGGAAGGCGTCAGGTATTACAACCTGACGGCGTCAGGAAATATTTTTCTGCAATTTTTGAAAGTTTTGATTTTCTTCCGGAAATAAAAAGTTTTTGTTAATTCTCTAACTCATAATCTCCAGGAATTCTGCAAAAATATTCATTCCACAAGCATTATATCCTATTATAGATTATACCGCCGATTTTATGCGAGGTTGGCCTTTATTCTTTTTTCAGGTTAACAGGTTATTTTGGACAAGAAAATGATTTATATTTCGGAAGGGAAGCTTTGAGCGTTCATCTTTTTTGGAAGAAGATCTAACCATGTTACCTCACTATCCACATCAAACGAATCAGGGGAGTATTTGATTTCATTCTTTCATTTTATTTACTTTTACGTCTTCTATTTGAACATTGGGGACAATGTTCGGTTTAAGTGTAAAGGGGGTAAATGAAGGCACCTTAGAGAATACAATTGCGCTTGATTTTTGTTTGTTTGATAGTAAATTTGTAATAAAACCAAAAGAAATATTTGTTAGGGTAATTTTAGCGCCAATTTAAATTTTTTTTACAACATTTAGAAGTGAGACTTTGGTCTTAATGAGCGTCTCATGGATAGGAAATTTTACGACTAGCACAAAACCGTACCACTAAAAAATTTTCCACCCCAAATATGTGAGGTTCACCCCTAGAATTGGTAGGAAAAGCATCCATCTTTGATGCTATGATGTGTGTACCGGTAGCGCTTAGATTCTAGAACTTGCGTTAGGACCATCTCAAATCCACAAGTGAGACTACATTCGTGTAGTTAGATCTACTACATGATAAGAGGCATTAGGATTAACCCTTTGTTTTTACACTCGTGTTTTTGTTATAATTACATTGGCTACATTAGTCAAGTAATTCTCCCACACCCTTTGCGTTGTACCCATTTTTGGTACACGATACCCCTAGTACACCCCTCCGAGCCTATCTTTTCGTTTCGATCTTTGAGCATCTCACTCAAAGTGAGAATTTGTTACACCCCACTTAAATGTACACCCAAATCGCCTTAGCCTACCTTGTATGCACTCACCTTTAGTGCATTATTGTGACAACATTTGTTAAACCCTTTGTTAATTATCTAATCGATTACATGGTTGCTAAGTCGAGTCATATCCTTGTACATATTG
>LBNU01018263.1:40655-60141 GCA_014162995.1 Artemisia annua | reverse complement strand
ACCAATTAACCGGTAAAAGATAGTTAAGGAGTAAGGAAGTCTAAGTAAACACATTTGTCTCCATATAAGTTTTCACAACCACAATTGTTTAGTTATTTTATTTTTATTGCAATTGTAGTTTTTGGGTTAGTTGACTAGCAACTAATTCCGCCCACTCCTCGAAAACCAGAGATTTTACTTGCTTTCCATAAAATATAAAAATATAAAAATAATCTTCCTTCACCTTTAGACCTATTAGAGTAGTGTTTCTATCCTAACGAACACTATTTCCTGTGAGAGAACGATCAATCCCCGTACTTACCACTACACTATACTACACCGACCAGGTACACTGCCTGGTGGGATTGCAAGCTTCTCAAGATCCCTTAAGAGGTAAAATATGTTGCGTGGTCGCAATCCCACGTCATCAAATGGTCTCTCTTATTTATCTGACATTGTATGCGATTACAATGGTCTCTCTTATTTATCCAACATTGTATGTGATTACAATGGTCTCTAAACTGTTTCATAACTTTATGTTATATAATTTCATATAACATCGAAACCTATTACAATTTATTAATTTCTATTGGTTGTCTTACTTCTCGTGAACTCATGTTTTATGAGCATTTCTTGCTTATTTTTTTAAGCACTACTATTGATACTATTTAAGAACTATTTATATACACTTGATTTTTCTCTCGACTATTTATGCCTAATTAATAGAGCGTTAGTTCTTATTTGTATAAAGGTATTTATTATAAACATTTTATCCGATTCTTTACACTCAGCCCCCAAGCATCATGTCAAACCCTACATCTCCTAATTATATATGTTTCACCAGATTACTAAACAATTATATACATATTTATTCATTTTGATGATCCCCTAAAACTTTCTCATACATTGTGGGTGATATAGTGGTCTCATTTATTTTCTCAAAAATCGTGAGTAATGCTATGATCTTTAAAAATATTTTCATGATCTTACACGATGTTGTTTTATATGAAACCGTCACATTTTATTTATTTACCTTGAAAATTCACTACTATTTTATAAGCAACTCCTTTATTGACATATAAACTATCTTTCATTATATTACAAATGGATTTACTATTCCCCAAATAATTACCCCATTACTACCTTATAAACTAATAACCTTATTCAATACTATTTTATAAACAGCTTTAACTAGTTCAGAATTAACTTTTTGTTACCCCTTTACAAATCATTTGGTCAATTACCTTGTAAAACTAGTTTACTACTATCTTCTAAACCATTTTGTTGCTTCTTAAAAATTATTCTTCCCCTCTCTTATTAACTTAAAACATTGATTTATTATTACCTCATTAAATATTTTGTTATTGTTATATTATCCATTATTTTCCTATAATTCTTATAAACTAATTCATCATCTACAAAAGCAGAAGTTCAACAACTTTCTCTACATTCATCAAGTTCTTTTCGGAAACCTTCATTGTAAAGATCTGTGATTCAGTCCTGGTGTGAACTATTTTTGAACTGCTTAAAACTTCCTTTTCTGCGCGCATTTTCCTTATTCGCTTTTGTACACACTCATACTACTTACTTATGATTGATTCTTACGTATGTACTAACTTATATAACTCTTTTTATATAAGATACTTATGCAAACTTTATACTTGTCCAACAATGGACATATCACGAGTATAACTAAGTTAAGTATTTGAAAATTTTATCGAACCTCGTTTAAATATAGTCTAGTCACCTATATTTAACCTAGGGACAGTGGAACATAGTCTGACTACCTATGTTCGACTTAGATTTTTCAAATACTGGGAATAGTTATATATGGGTTATGTCTAATTGATCTTCTACTTGATTTTTGAGAATCACAAAATTCTTATGTGAATATAACAATTCAGCGGTATTCATACGATCGAGCAAAACAACTAAACAAATCCTCACTCTATCTTTATCGCGTATGGTCAACCTTACTCTGTACCGTATTTCTAGACGACGAGAATCGAACCACGTCATTAGTCATTCTAGACTTCATTCCTTACGAGTATCCTCATCTTTTCGCAAGTGAACCGTCAGGAAATAAAGCAAGTTAAGCTCCGGGACGGAACTCTCTTAAGGGGTACGTGATGTGATATTTCGTAAATTTCATGTCATCTATTTTAATATTTTTATTATTTAACTATTCTATTTTTAATAATTGACTTCGTCGGAAGTTATCCGTGTACATTCAATTCATTCAACCACGACTATACTATATCCAGTCTACATTTTTTTTATGCGTCATTGTTTCCTTACAATCCTATTTTTAAAGTCACAATTCACTTTTTCCATTTTTACATAAACCTTGCACTTTTTACGTCTTAAGCGATTAAACCAACGTTTTTACGTTTTAACCACATCTAAATCCTCCGATGAACTCACCACTCATCTATACTTCTAAAATATATTGTGAAAACAAGTTTTACATTTTTACAAGTTTTACATTTTATTTCTACCCGGTATTACGTTACGTGTCTTAAAAACTCCACGTTTTAAATTACCGGGATCAAAACTACACTCTATAACACATCTATAACCAAATTAATACACAAAATAACCCACTCACTCCTTTGTTTACCATGGTGGCTGATTTTAGCTTAGCCAAGAAACCAAGTGTCTTGGTTAGCTTGCATATGTGTACACATGTATTCCACTTCACCCAAAATCCATATATAAGCACCAAATTTAGCACATAGATCATATCACCAAGTTATTTTCACTCAAAAATCTGGTTTTACTCTCTTCAAATTCGTGGCTTCTCATGAACCAACACACCATTGTTGGTTAATTTTTATAGTCCAAGATTATCCAAGAGTGAAGGCCTTTTGGTGCTAGCACTATTCTTGGTTCTTTTTCCTCTTCAAGACTTCATTATCAAAGGTTTTGTTGGTGATTTTTCTAAGAGTTTTCAAGAGTTTAAGGGCTGAGATTTTCAAGTTCTACAAAGGGTTTTGGTGAATAAAAATTGGGTTGATATGGGGTAAAGAAATATGGTGCAAGTGTTGATTGGGTTAAACTAGGTTTAGTGTTATTTGTTCTTATATCTTTCTTGTTCATCACTTTTGTAAGGAAACTCTCCACTCACTTTTCAATTTATTTTTATTTTCACTTCTGTAAATTTTATATATCTTGATGTATTTGAATATTATATAAGTTATTATGCTTGGTTAGGCTTGGTACATAAGCTAGATCACTAGAAAATCACTCATGGACTAGTCATGCAAAAGACAGTTTTGATCAAGGGTAAAACGGAATTAACTGCACTAATCTGTAAACATTGGACCTAAAATAAATATATGCAGCTGTAGGCCTATGTCTTGTGGTCATTTTCCCGGGTGGTGCATCCCGTGACGACACCCGATGATTAAACTAAAAATGTTTTCGTGAAACATGTCATATTCTGAGTAACAGATTTGGATCCTATAAAAGTCATATTTTTATGAATAACCCACTGTTACACAAAACATAATAGTTTTAGATAACATCCTAACTTAAACGTGGCCGCAAACGGGGAATTAATCGGGCTTGTAGAACTTGAGATATCGCATTTTTCGTGGGACTGTTGTGAGATTGATAAATTCAGAACTGGTTAGTGAGGATAAATTAATTATTTGACTACTGTTACGTAAATTTGGATTTAGTGGGACCCACAAATACTGTTAGTACGTTTAAATACCTTTCCGAGGATATGAAGAACATAATTTTTGGGCTTACGGTTTGCAAGTAGCGAATTTTTGAAAGTGGACAAGTTACTAAAAATTCCATCAGCTTTTATAAAATTTAAACATGTAAAAGCAATAACTTATATAATTGGACCTTTAAGTTTTATTTTGAACCACTTAATATATTTTGAAGCTTTAGACTAAAATTGAACCTTTTGACTAAAATTGAACCCTTGGACTTAACTTGAACCTTTTTGGACTTATGAACTAATAAAGAATTAATACTTGAAGTTTTTTAAAAGTATATTTTTTCACACTTGGAGTCACTTTATAATGCCAAATTAAGTTTGACGATCGTTTAGATATTATGTACCAAGCATAATTAAGATCATAACCTATATAACATATAGATATTATTGCATCATTATTTTAGAAACTAAGACACTCGTATATATCTCGGTTGCTCGTATGATACTTGCGGTTTATTCTACGCTACTTCATTTGATCGTTCACTCTACTCTCGGTGAGTTTATAGCCTCGCCTTTACTCATTTAAATGTTTTTATAAACCTCACGAGGGGGATACATGCAAGTTTTACAAACTGAATACAAGTAGTTTTTGGTATGCTTGACCCGATTACATGATTATAGACATTGAGTATTTCTTGCCAATTAAGTCCCCATCATGAACCGTTAATTACGTGAGTAAACGCTAATATTATAAATATGCATATTGGCTAGGCGGGCCTGTCCGGGTGAGTAGCGCTCACTTGGAGCCTTTATTACCAAACGGACATATAATATTGAGAATTGAGGTAAATGGCAAATCTTACCTTTTCGGGGCACTATTAATCTAGGTCAAGGTTCGGTTTCATGAGCTCTATACTATAATCTGATTACCCGACATGTATTTGTTATATGTCTATTGATAAATAATATTTGTATTCAACCAATTACTTATTAAATTCTATAAATTCACTCAACTTTATGTTGACTTTTTAGCATGTTTATCTCAGGTCCGTAAGTGGCGTAAGCTTGGATGGGCGGCGCATAGAAATGGATATCTACTTGATGGCTCATGTTTAATAAAATTTTCATTCGATAATGACTTAACCTTTTAAATTTTTCTAAACTTATGTTAAACTTTTGGGACCTCAACTCTGATAAATTATCGAATGGGAAGTTTTAAAAACGACTTTGTTTTAAAGTTGTTTACTATACTTGTACTATGTGACTGATAAATAGCATCCCATGTTGTATTCCGCTGCGTGTTCCGTAAATGGGGGTGTTATATGAGGTTTGAATGAGAAATTATCCGTTGAGTCTTACGCGTTCCTGGAAGTTTTTATCCTGGGATATCGGCCGCTCTTGGAGTAACTCTCATTTTTAAATAAATTAATGGTCGCTTTCCTTTCCGGAATTATGTAATGTATTTTATTAATTTTTCAAAACATTATAAAATACTTTTCTAGGGCTAGTGTGCCTAGGTCGCAGTTGTTTGGGTCTCTTGTATTGTTCGTTATATGTTTGCACAAGTTATTAATGAAAACTTTATCATTGTTGAATTACTTGACTTTTGTTAGCCTTACAGCGTTATAGAATATGTCACATATTCTTTTTTACCTTAGGCATTTTCCTTATTAATGAAAACTTTATCAACAACTGATGTGTCTCACGAGTGCAAGTTTTAAATTTATAACACGATCTATCAATGATTCAAACGAAACACATACGAGCAAGTATACTCGTCCGTGTGTAGCAAGAAATGATTCGGTAAGTCGAGGTCGTTCACAAGGATTTGTTTAGTTTTTGACACGTGAGTTTGAGATTAACGAGCTTAACAATAATTCCATAATAGCAGGCAAATAATAATGATGATGAAAATTCGATATATTGAAACTACACTTGCCTAGACTAGTTTGAACAATTACCTTAGTATGATTATGACAATGGTTCTCATGCTTGTGATCAAATAAACTAGATGGTGTTCTAATTTAATTAGGTGGTGTTCCAACCTTCTTGTTTCTAACTGATGCATGTCGCGTGTCGTTGCGGTTTAGCAGTATTAATGCCTACTCAAGTTTTAAATTTATATTTAGCCGACTTATCAATAACACACACACTTAACGATCAGTGTACCCGGTCAGTATAAATATAATGGTAAGTAGATTGTCGATCACTAAGAGTGGAACGTATTATCTAGTTAACCTAATTAGTATTTTAATATCCTAAGTTAGTTTTACAGTCTAATCTAACGAAAGGGGGTTCAGCCTGAGAGACTGGCACAGTTTGGTTATTTATTAAACAGTAAATTAAACTAATGAGCACGAATCAGTGAATAGCAAACACGTACACAGATAGATAATTAGAAGCATAAGAAAGCCTGTCCTGATAGTTAAGTAGCTTGTCACTTATTTTATTGCTAGTTCTATATGAAGTGTATCGTAATCTTATCTGTCTCGTTGGATCTCATTATATCGGCGAGTAAACTCTTAATGATCACTTATGTCTATCCTATTTAGCTAAAGACATCAGCTAAATAGGCGAGAAAGGAGTATGGCAGCCCAAGCAAGACTCAGCTAGACACAGAGGTTATCAATGTACTAATATAAGTCACTAAAAACATCATCATATAGACTTTAATTGATAGGAAAGCAATTTTAAGGTGTGCGGTATGGTAGCCGATAACAGCCCATCAATCCTGATGAATTAAAGCGTACTATTATAATAAAACAAAACTACTTAATGAATTAAATACATGCAGGACCTTCTTACTGCTCTAATATCTTCGATTTGGGTGTGTCTTGTGATGCTTCTTCGACTGAGTTCGTCTCCTTAGGGTTATGTTGCACACCAAATTTGTGTAAGTCTTGGGGTATTTATAGTTTCTGTCTGAGGGCACGATGCGGCGCATCGAGTAAGTAGATCCGGCGCATTGACTTAACTTCGCGTGGGGTCCAAGATTAATATATTCTGGAATATTCGTACACCGTCTTCAGATGCGGCGTATCTTGAATCTTTATGCGGCTCATGTCCTTCCGTATCTTGGATTGTATTTGGTGAAGTCTTGATAGTGATACGCCGTGTGTCAGAAGTATAATGCGGCGTATCTGGAGTAGAACAAGCTTGATCTTCTTCGTTGACCAAAGTTTCATAAGCGGCGCATGGTAGAATTCCATGCGGTGCATTCTTCAAAGTCAGGCAATGGTCTTCGAATTCATCTAAGTATGATATTGCGGCATATCTATTGATATAGATACGGCGCATCTTCTGGATTTCTGTAGACTTTTNTTGATCTTCTTCGTTGACCAAAGTTTCATAAGCGGCGCATGGTAGAATTCCATGCGGTGCATTCTTCAAAGTCAGGCAATGGTCTTCGAATTCATCTAAGTATGATATTGCGGCATATCTATTGATATAGATACGGCGCATCTTCTGGATTTCTGTAGACTTTTGACATCTTGCTTGTTTTGCTCTATAATTCGTCCAAAATCGCCAAGTTTCACCAATTATTTGTTTTTACCTGTGAATTACTAAAGTAAACAATAAAGTATCGATTCTCATAGATAACGTAGTAAAACAAGTCAAATAATTAGGATAAATGATGACAATAATATGTACTTATTTGATGTCATCAAATATCCCCCCACTTGAACTTTTACTTGTCCCCAAGTAAACCTTAGATTAAAATTAGGAAAATGTATCCTAAAAGGTATTATGATTTATTTGTATCATTAAGCACGTATTCGTTTTATCATAATCACACAACCAAACACTTAACGAAGTAGAAACAAAATAAATTTTCAATATCAAAACAATTCTAAATCGTTTAGTTGCTTATTCGTGACGAATATTCTATCATAGGCTTGGCAAGTATACGCATCTCCCCCACTAAAGCCAAGGAGTAACAAGTATAAGCGGTAAATAGAGTTTAGAGGCTTAAGGGTTGAACCTACCTTCGTTCAAACATTTCCTACATAAACTTAGTAGATCGCTAGTGCACTTCTTGGATCGCTGGCACGTTATTTGCATAACGGATGGTCACCAACTCATACACTAGATCGCTAGCGCGTTAGTCAATTAATCTAATACTCGGATGATCACTACCTTATTCATACATTTAATATTTTTACTAAGCCATCATCATATCCGGATGCTCGAAAGCTAACAACGAATATAACAATACAGTTGGTTAAGGATAACATTTAGGATATAAATTGGTGTAAAATAAAAATAAACAAATAATTAGATTAAAATCCTAAGTGTGGTTAATTACTTTCCCTACCATCCCATGAATAAGACTCATACCATTGAATAACTCACGCTTTTAACTCATGTAACTTACGCTTTAGGTAGACACGAATTATACTCAATAAAATCTTAAACAAAGAATAAACCTTAGTTGGCGTTCTCGTAACGGCCAACTCCCATTCAATCCATAAATATAATACAACAACAAATAGTGGAGATATCTTCCACTTAATACAAAACTTTACATAAGTTGGTTAAAACAAACTTCCAACTTCTTCTTTCTTTCTTTTTCTTTTCTATTTTTTCGATTTTTTTTACTAACATATATGTGTAAAATTTCACAACTTTTCTATCACGATTTTTTGGATAATTTTTCCATACTTTTCATAACTTTCAGAAATAACTGTAATAGTGAAAGTAGTAAACACACGAAAAATAAACTAAAAATTATACAATATGTACTTTCAATCCAATTGCATTGTGCAATTTCCCGACCTAACCAAAGATAATAAATTACGCATGCGAACACAGTTAATGTAAGGAAACACACTTTTCCTAAAGTAACTAACCATGGACTTTAATTTATAGGATAGGCTAAGGTGTAAGGGTGTAACGAAACATTTTAACAAAGGTGTAAGAAACGAAAGGAATGGCTCTGAGGGTTTTTCTATGGGTATCTTACTCTAAAAGTGAGAGTAAACAAAGGGTTTATACGGAGGTTAACTAACCAATGTAGTTAGTTAATATCACATAACATATATAGGCTTTTTGGGTGTAATCCTAGAAATTTACCAAGTTAGACAAGTCACTCCAATTATATCGATAATACTCATTATGGTGGTATTGAATAGTATACAAGCCAAGTTCTAAAGTTTACAAGTCACCGGCACACTAAAGTTTTTAATTTTATTTAGAAAAATAAGGTTATGTGTGCGGCTATATAATTTAGACTTAAACCAAAACATGCTAAAAAAATTTTAAAATATTGATAAATTAAGCGCATTTTAAGCATATTTTGAAAAAGTTTGGGATAAGTAAGTGTTCTAATTCTCCATCCCCCCACTTAAGTTAAACAACGTCCTCGTTGTTCGTGTTGAAAGTTAAAAACTGAAAAATAAAAGAATTAAAACGTAGAAACTCCCCTGAGATTAGCTCAGTATGATCCTCCATTATGCGTTTATGAGCAAAATCTGCTTTCTTGAGGATGAGAGACGTTAAGGCTCAATGAATGATGTTTCCACAAAAAGTATAGAAATCTATTATACCACCAAAACTTTAACACACCTGAGTTAAGAAGGTTCAAACTTGCATAATTTATTAGTAGTTAATAAAATAAACCTAAAAATAAAATCTGTAAATCATCAGGTCAGTCGATACGTGATATGTGTTAAATCACATATCATTTATTTACCAAATAAAGACCAAAAACGACCAAAACACTAACAAAATGCCAAAGATATGTTGTTTTTGTGTTTTTACAAGTGCAGGTATGGATATGTGAGAAATGGACGAAAAACGAGTCAAAATCAACAACACGAGCACGAGAATGGAAGAGTGGATCAAAAGCCGGAGCCGGAGGAGCATTTTTCATATTTGAGCTCGAAATGTCATCAGAAGTCCTTATAGAATCAACAAATGCCAAGAATAGCCCTTTGGGAAAATTACATGATTGGTCCCTGTTAAAGGTTCATGTGTAAATGTCATTCCAAAGTAAATGAGAAGAGTGTTGAAATTGACAAAGTATATATATATATATATATATATATATATATATATATATATATATATATATATATATATATATATATATGTATATAAATTTTGTCATGGGTAAAAATGGTTAATTTACGTTGTAATAACGTTTTAATCATAGGAAAATCACGGGATGTGATAAAAAGTGACCTCATTACGTAAACGCCAAATCCACCACAAGGTTGTAGCGATGATACCATGTAAGCGATCCTTTTTGTCCTTTGAATCGTTCCAAGAATCCAACCACGAATAAAGCTCATCAGTGGACGTACTCTCTGGCCAAGGAATATCAACCCAAAAGTGAATGAGATGCCAAATAGATTTCGCAGTTTGGCATGCCAAAAAAGATGAACTCTAGATTCAACACCCACGGAACAAACAGGACAAAACAAGGAATAGATTTCGATACCTAGGAATGAGAGATTTAAACGAGTAGGAAGACGATCTAAAAGAAAACGCCATAAGAAAATGTTTACTTTTCGAGGCAAAAACTTGTACCATCTTGTATTAGACGACAAAGATGGTAGGAGAAAGTCATCAATATGACGTCTAGCGCCACTAATAATGAACCGCCCATCCACATCCAAATTCCATTGCCAAAAATCGGGGCAAAGCCGAGATGAAAATCATGGAGATCACATAAGAGCGAGGATAAAGAAGTTGTGTTATTACCTCCCAAGGATTGCCTACTCCAACTCTATTGCCATGAATCATTAACAAAACGGTCACTAATGAAGCAATTTGGATGAGAATCCAAACAAAAAAGTCTATTATAGCGGACTTCTAAAGAACATCACCTAGCCACGTATCCCTCCAAAATCGAACATTAGAACCATCTGGTTAATTAAGTTAGCTTATGTTTTTTTAAACATTATATTGCGATCTTGTTAATTAAGTTAAAAATAGGGGAAAAATGTAACAAGAATATGGATACTGTTATAAATAGAGTACAATAATAAACAACATGAACACAAGAATGAGAGGAGGGAGAATTCTTATTAAGTGGTAATCCAAGAGGTTACATTAAGGGTGTATTTATAAGATACAAACCCTAATAAGATATGATGAATAGACATCACTTATAAGGCTATAAGCCCATAAGCCCATATTTACAATACTCCTCCTTGGATATTCATCGTTCATTATACTTCATAGACTGCCTCATCAAAAACCTTATCAAGAAAAACCCAATGGGATACAAAAACTTGATGAAGGAAAAGAGTGCAGTGCGTATAATGCTCCTCCTCCTCAATTTAATGTATATATTTCAAGCGTCGCATGCTAATCTTCTAACGAGTTGTTCATATACTTTTGTTGGCAACAACTTTACAATGAAGTCCATCAAATTGATGATGTTACGAATAAGTCCTGCAAAAATGACAAAATATATGTGTAGCTTCCAACCCAATATCAAATCAATTGGTTGGAAAGTATAAAATGCATGTAAAAATATTAAAAAAAAAAATACACTCTCGTGACGCATATTAATTACAAAATTGGCATCCAAACCTCATTTGTACTTATGTGTGGTACTTGAGGACCAATTTATTTCTTTGAGAGATGTGCAAAAGCAATTTATAAACTATGCATCCAAATGATTTTTATCCATATAAGGATTTATTCAATTTTGTCAAATGAAATTCTTGAGAACTTTTATTAATTGCTTCAAGAAGTTGAAGTTATTAGGCATGCTTGAGGCATTACAGATTCTTCATAGAATATGAGAGCTCTAATAAAACTCATTTAGAGCGAATTAAATACTCCAAAATTGATTGTCTCGTAAAATATCAATAAGATATTTACATCCACCTCGAGACGATATGTCTTTTAATAATCAACTTTGTGTTTTTGTGAATTTATTTATTCACAACTCATGTCTTAAAAGACATAACTTTAGAGCTCTTATTTCGCATTCGCACAAAAATTGATGTATATCCAATAGATTTTACACATTCATGTGTATGGACTTCATGTCCCAATATTATCGTATTTTTACGAGATTGCGTCTTTCTGGTGTGTATTATTTTACACACCTTTATTCGACCAAAAACGGACTTAGAATGACCAAAAACGCTAACAAATGCCAAAGATATACGTGTTTTTGTGTTTTTATGAATGTGCAGGTACAGATATTGAGATAATGACAAAACCGAGCCAAAATGGACAACACGAGCACAAGAGATGGAAAGAGTAAATAAAAGCCGAAGCCGGGGAGCAATTTTCATCATGGATTACTGTTATGCTCATATTGACAGAATTTACCCTTGAAGAATCAACAGTTGTCATGTTTAGTCCTTGGTAGCATTTTATAAGAATGACAGAATTGGTCCACAAAGTTTACAAAATTACAAATTTGATCCTTGTAATTTAAATCTACCTAAGCTGCCTTTTACAAACCTAAACCTCAAACCCAATAACCCAAAGCCCATTTCTTTTTTTACATAACCAGGCCCACTCTCCATTTATAACTCCCGGTTAAAAATAAAATAAAAAATATACCCCGTACCCTTTTTTCCCTCCCCCCAAATTCACCCCTTTCCCAGCTCCTAAGAACCCTAATCCATTTTCACCCAAAATTACCCCAATCCCACCTCAATTCAACCTCGTATTAAGGGTACTATGGTCAATTCCCACATCACTGACACGCTCTGACAAGGGAATAACACGTGGCCTGCTATGATTGATTGAAACGCGTCATTGGGTGAATTCAAGAGCTCTGATTGGCTGGATGTTGTCACAAGGGATCAATTTCGAATATGCTTTGGAAGATACCACTTCTGGATTGTTCTGAAGACCTCCTCACGACAGCTATAAATAGCTCCTTACTCTCACAGTTTGGAGATATGAGTGGGTTAGCTTAGGTGTAGGAGTAGGATAGAATAAGTAGCTTATGTAGTGTATTCTTTTAGCTTATGCAAAACATTGTAGTTTTATCATTCTTTTCTTCCTGTACTCATTTAAAAGTTTTAATGAAATTCTTAGTTGAAATCAATTTCTCTGCCATTAAAATTTGTTTCCAATCCTTCATTTACTGCTTTTAGTAGTTCATTCAAGCTTTTTGAAAGCTTGTGGTGTGATTTTCTCTTTTGTTTATGCGTTAAAAAAGTTCTTATGATCCTGGTCAATGTAAATCAAAGGGAAAGGAATTGATACTGTACTGGTGGATTCATGATGGTTATTGGTGGTTCTGAGTTGATTGTGAGCCTATCTAAGAGATAGGCTTGGACTGGTGTTTTCCCCTATTTCAGTTGGGGTCCTGATCTTGTAAGTTTTCAGTTTATATTTTCACTTTTGAATGCATCTTATGAGTTTTAGTTTTAGTTTTAGTTTAGATCTGTGATGGTTGGTAGTTTTACTGTTCTATTAGTGTGATCTATGCATATTAGAGCTTAGTTGATTAGATTTAGCCATAGAGTAGTTAATTTGTTCATTTTCTCATTGTTTGATTTTATGAGTTTTTCAATTTTGCTTAACTGTGATATTGTGACACTTGTTGCTATGAGATGTGATTTTGTGTTTATATTATCCTACTGGATCAGTATATAAGTTTAGTTGAAAATTTGGTGGCTGGAATCATATTAGCTTAGCAACAGTTCATGATCAAGTAGCATTAAGAGTGTTTGGATTTGATTGATTTTAGTTGCTGTAGTTGTTGTTTTGTTATTATAGCTGCAAAGTTAAGTCACTTAGGTCCTAATTAGACTAAAAGCTGCATAAAACTAGTAGGTAACTTAGCATAAGTCAACATTAGTTTAGTTCTAAGATTCTGCCTTCATATCGTGTTCTTATCTTGCTGAATTTTGTTCATCTGCTGCATTATCTGTTTTTGATTGTATTTCTCATGTTTAATCATGTCTAAGAAACATCTAGTAATAAGTTTAGGTAAGTAAAATCAGATATAGTCAAATTAGTAGTTCACTCTTAAAAGTCTATAATCTGCTACAAGATCTTCATGGTACTAGTTTTTGTCTGCTGAATGTGCATCAAATTAGGCTTCAATTAGGTTGTTTAGCATAGGGCTTTTCATGTTTCTAGTATCTCATCTTGGTGTTTGATCATTTGCCCCCATTAGTTTGCATCATAGGGATTAATTAGACTGCTTATTTGCTTCTATAAGTAGGGCTTAAGGACTGTTTTTGATGTTATCATTTAGAGTATGCAGATGTACAGTTTCACTTGTAATTTGAGTTTGATTGTTACATTTGAGTACTTGTGAGGTTGTTGTGGTACTTTTCATGTTTTCTGAGCTTAAGGCTTCATTTAGTGCTTAACTGCTTATTGAAGGTGCTTAATGCAATCTGCTTATTGTTCCATTTTTGCATTCTGTTGTTATCTCTGATCTGATTTCTGTCCAATTGAGCTTAATTGAGTACTATACACATTCTATTAAAGTTTTAAACAAATTTGTGATAAGTGCTTATAAATAAGCACTTATTCCAAACTGCTTAATAGGCCAATAAGCACTTTTCCAACTTGTTTTTCACTTTTCTTATTTTTCTCAGATTTCAAATGATATTTTAGAATTTCTGTAAAAATTTCATATTTTTCTAAATTCATTTGCTATTTCTTTTTATTTTTAAATAGTTTTTAGAATTTTTAAATCATTTTAAATTTTCATTTTAAATCTCAAAAATGCAAAAATAGTTTCTGATTTTATTTTTAATTTTCATTTTCAGTTTGTAAAGATTTTTAGAAAATAAATTTGTAGAATTAATTTTTCATTTTAAAATTAGTTTAGTTTTCTTTTATTAAATAAAAATACAAAAATAGTTTTTTAATTCATAGAAAATAAATAAAAAGTCAAAAAAATAATTTTCTTTTTCTTAAAATTTTCTTTTATCATTTTAAAGTTTTAAAAATTACTTTTAAGCCCGTAGATCTAGTGTAGCTTAAAATTCGCATTTTATTTTGTTACGTAGACGTTTTATTTTTAATTCGCGTTTATGTTCTTATCATTTGTGCTTAATATGCTTGTACCTTTAGCTTAATTAGTTGATTTTCATTGTTAATTCATATAATTTGTAGTGTAAATTCCAAATCAAAACAATTTTTCTCTATTCACTTCACTCACACACATTCGTTTTCGACTTATTCGCCGTCAAATCTTCGCTGGGACAACGAACCGAGAAATAGTACTCCACTATACTCACATCAATTATGGCGCCGCTGCCGGGGAAGGCTTGAAACGAATTTGACGTTTACGTTTGTTGTTTTGTGATTTGAAGAACCTTCTCCCGGGAAGTTATCGTTTTTGAAAAATAAAATAAAAAGTAAAAAAAAAAAAAAAATCAAAAATATTAAACACTTTTCCTAAAGTGTTTGCAAAATCCCAAAAATATAATAAACATCCTCGGTCTTCCGTTGAAGGAGGGCGGTTGTAAACCAAATAAGCTTTCGCAACAAAAGAATAATCGTGAAATCAATTGTTACCCGATTAGCCCATAAAGCGAAAAGGTTTCAGTTGACGTAACGGTTAACAAAAAGATAATAAGAACAAAAGAAGAAAAATATAAAAAGGAAAAGACAAAAAGATTTTGATTTTAAGTTTTCTTTATTAAAAACCCAAAAATATTTTCTTTTTCGATTTGATTTTTGATTTATGTTTGATTTTTGTTTTCAAAATACCAAAAATATTCTTCTTCTTATCTTCTCAAATTTGATTCTTCCTCTCAAACCTTCTTATGTTTAATTCTTATGGATCCAATTTGTGTTAAGTGTGGAGAACCGTTCTTTCAAGGTTCTTGTGTTTGGTGTACGTGCGAACAATGTGGTAGTGATATTCATAACGGCGTTTGTTTGTTTTGTAACTCTCCCGAGTACGTTCAAAGTTCGTTTAACATTCATTCAAACATTCCCGATTATTATCCAACACCACCACCACATTCGTTCACTTGTTTTAATTGTGGAAATCCATCCGACGAAGGATTACCGTGCGGACAATGTTTTTGTAACCAATGTGGATATGTTAATTGTATGTGTTACGTCCAAAGTGCTGAAACGTTTTACGCTTGTGATACGAATTTTGATAAATATCCTCAAAACGATTTTAATCATCCTTTTCAAAACTCATATGAGCAAGTACCGTATTACAATGGTGATTCTTTTCGAAGTTCGTCGAATTTTCAAATGTTGGATGAAGTTATGGAGGAACTGAAATCTTTTGGTGAAATGCTACAAACGTTTACGGATAATCGTGTTACTCATACTCTTGATCCTCACGAGAAGTCTATTGCAGAATTACTTGCTGAAGAGAGAGCGTCTAATCCTTTTAAGAATTTTAATTACTACGATTACGACGATGATGAGAAAATTACGATTGCTCTTAATCCTCACAAAGCTTCCGTTGTTTCTCCCGTAGAACCCGAGGACTCTCTAAAAATGGGGGACGAGCCTCTTAACACTATTCCGGCAACGGAATCGGACGAATCCAATAAGTCTAGTGTTGAGAACCTCGTCCCAATCCCAAGTGAGTCCGGGGAAATTTCTAACGGTGATTCTGAAATTGTTGAAAAAGATCATTTTGATATATCTGAAGCTATTCCCGACTCTTCCCATCCTTCCCTCACACCGGATGAGGGAAGTGATCCCGTTTTGGAAGAGATCGATACTTTTCTTAATAATGATTCTATTTCGACGATGGTTGATGATACTTATTTTGATCCAGAGGGGGATATTCTTTTCCTTGAGAGGTTACTGAATGAAGACTCGTCATCTTCCCCCCCTCAAATGAGTAATGAAGTTTTTGACGAATCCGATGATGATACGCTTCCGGATGAGGATGTTCCAAACGAAAACACCACTATTCATTTGAACCCTCTCGTTGATACGAATAATATTTCTATTGAAGAAGATCACGTCGAAAGTGATGATGCTGAAAGTTATTCCGATTCTCACAATGAGTATACTACAAGTGATGACGGCTCTTGTGGAGATATCGATGATGTTGAGGAATCGCGTTCCGATTATGAGTTTGAGGAGATGAAGGATTTTGACCTTGATGACGATGAGATCGAAGATGATTTACTTCGTGAAAAATTATCCAAAATCAATCTTCTTATTTCAAAGATCGAAGCTTTAAAAAATCCGACTCCATCTTCTGATCCAATGATTACCTCTTCATTTCCTATCCCCGTTGTGGATAGTGACTTTTTACCCGAGCTTGAGATTTTTCGATTTGAAGAGACGAGTAGTGGCAATCCCATTATTCATGCTGATTTCTCTCTTCCGGATTACGAGTGCTTTAATTTTGAGATTTACTCTTTACCTATTACCGATAATCTGTCTCGTGACCCTCTTTTAGAGGATGTCGATCTATTTCTTGCTACGGATGACTCGATACCACCGGGTATTGAGAATGACGAGGATGATTCATTTCTTGTTGATCTTTCATCTCTTCGTCCGCCCGCGAAGCCACCGGATGTAGATTTTACGAATGATGTTATCTTTGGTATGGTGGACGAGATTTATGATCATGATGATCCGATGCTTAAAATTTTACCCGCCCAACCCACCCGTGATTCACAATTTGACTTTGCTCTTATCATCCGAGTGTTTCACCCATTCTCTACTTATCCCATCCTTTCTTCTCTTTTCCACTCCACCGGGAGTGAGGATGTTGTCTTTGACCCCGGCATCTCCGTTTTTGCCGGGTGTCCGTTCCATTTGCTCCCCCAAGATTAAGTAAATTCGGGGCGAGTCTAAGCTATATGACTCGTTACTAAACAAGCGCTTCGTGGGAGGCACCCCATGATTATCATTCTATCTTCTTTCTATTTTCTAACCAATAACGTGAGGAGGGGCGACCTCTTCCATATCTTGTGTTTCGTGGTTGTTTGTGTTGTTTTGTCCAGGAATTTCCTGATTAATGAAGACTCTCGTGCTCGTTGTTTGTCTCATCTCCACTCGAGTCTCATTTTTCATGCTTTTGGAAGTTCGCATATTATATCCTAAATCTTATCGACTAACGTATCTTTGGCATAATTAATAAACGGCCTTAGACTTATGTTAGGATTACCCTTACCTTTTCAAACATTGAGGACAATGTTTCGTTTTAGTTTGGGGGGGTCAATCTTCGATTTGATTTGACTTGCACTTTCATTTGTGTCGTTTACTCACGCAACCTCGTTTTTCCGCAAAAATAGCAAAAATTGAAAATTTTTGAAAAATTTCTAAAGAATAAGTGTTGAAAAGTTGTGAAAAATAGAATAAAGTTCGAATAAGTGTTTTGACACCGTGTTGACTTTCTTGTTGGCGAGAGTAGGAATAATATTTTGACTTGATCGGGCGTGTTGAGCCCTAGCTTGTTCCCTTAACCAATGATGATCATATTAGCTTGTGCTAGTTTTGTACACAAGGAGCTATAAAACGCGAATTCTTCCTTTAGAATCTGCAAAGTTCCCGTACTTAACTTTATACATGCGCAGCTTAAAAGCTTCCGCTAGTCTTTTACATAAAAAGCTATAAAACGCGAATTCTTTTATTAGAGTTTGCAAGTTTCCGTATTTGACTTTAAATATGCGTAGCTTGATTATCGGCTAAGTATTCGCGGATCTCATTATTTGAGATTTGTTAAAAAGGCGAAGAGCGAGAAATGATAGTGTTTATTTAGAAGTTAGATGCCATACGTGGAGTAGTGGTTCTCTTTAAAGCTCATCGAAGGTATTTGTGGTCTTTTGTTCCCATCAGCTTGTTTCACCCCATATCTTGTGTATAATAATTAAAGATGTCTCGATTTTGACGAAATTTAGTTCTTTATCTTCTTAAGAGAATCTTTGTTTGAAAAATTGGGTACACATCAAGGATACACACCCATTGTCTTGTGTTGTATTGTATGGTATTTCGTTTTATTGCGTAGTACGCATGTGGTTTCGGAGCTACCCTTTAAAGCCCGGTATTCATAAGAGCTAAAGTGCTTTGAGACTTCGGATTGAGATTGGGCCTTGGATCCTACATTCTAACCTAAGCAGTTGGCGGTAGGTCTTGGATTAAAACCGTGAAGGTTCGGAGTTGAAAAGTTACTAAGGCAAGAAAAAGAAAGAAAAAAAAAATTGAGAAAAGTATCAAGAAAAGTCAAAAAAATGAAAAGAGTAAAAAAAAATCAAAAGAAAGAATAAGGATTTATATTGAGATTTATGGATTATGAGCTTAAGTGTTAAGACTAAAGTTGGTAGCACGTGAGGTGCATGCGAATGATCCTAGATCGGGCGCATGAGGTGCACGTGAAGGTACTCTCCAACTTATGTCTATGTATTCCAAAGTCTATGTATGTATCCAATATCCTTGATGTGGACCTCATTTTTCGAGCAAACCTTCTTAAGAGAAGATGACTAACTACTTAGCGTTGAAATTCTTGGTATCTTTATCGGACTAATTCATATTGAAACGAGAATATATGAAGCAATTCATTTATCTCACAAAAATAAAATAATTAGATACACTAAGATATGGGAACGAGAGGTTTCACAAGTAACTACGATGAGTAGTATTGACATCTAACTTGTAAATGAATGGTGATCTCGTTCATACGCTTAGTTTGGGAACTTGTGAAAAATCAAGGATGACGAATTTTATCCTATTGGTCACTATTCTATGAATTGTGTTTCTACTCGATGAACCTAATAATTATCGCAAGATAATGAAAGTCGATACACCGTCACGTGAATAAAGTTGTGAAAAGTTCGTAAGTTATAAGTGTAATTAGTGGAGGAATAAAGAAAATGGTAAAACGGGGCGTTTAAGGGAATAAATGGTTTCGTATCTTTTTCGAACATTTTGCTACTTTTCAAAGTTAAGTAAAAAGAG
>LBNU01018262.1:59345-77368 GCA_014162995.1 Artemisia annua | reverse complement strand
GGTTATTTGTGTTTTTTCTAAAGTTATTAAAAAACATGGAAACTTGTAATTTTACACTTAGCTCTATATAATTTATTTAAAATTCAACCACTAAAGTTTTATTAATTACTTCCTCTTTCTTTAAGTTTTTGTTTTCATAAATTTGACACCTATATTTTTATGCATTTTTTTTCTTAACCAAATTTCTCCACCAAATTTTTTAATTTTGACCAAATTGGATTCAATTTTGACTTTCTATTGACCAATCACGTCGCTCGATTTTGCTTACGTGGCAAAATCAAGCTCTCCTATTGGTCCAATTTTTTTACATTGAGAAGGGATTTGCAAAAAAACTCCGAAATGATGTAATTCTTTTATTATATAAAAGATTAATAAACATGAATTATACACCTCAGGCTCCCGCATACATCCTGACGCAAGAGGCTTTATTATTGAATGCATTTAGCACTATGACTATTCATGATCGACCTGGAATATATATGTACACAGGTGCATCTTCATACCTTAATTCTAATGTTAATAATTTAAGTATTATTTTAATTCTTGCTTGTAACCGTGTGTTCGTGTTGGTAATGGTAAATTATACCCGTCACAAACACCGGTCATAGCATTCTTCCTACTCTTCATCTCCCTTTACATTTTCATAATGTTCTTGTCACCCCTAATATTATTAACATTCTTATATCTGTCAGTTCACTCGAGACAACAATTGTACTATTGAATTTGATACTTTTGCTTTCTAGGTGAAAGATTTTTTGACTCGTTATATCTTCCTCAGATGTGAGAGCTCAGGTGATCTTTATCCGGTAACCAAGTCATCGTCTCTTACAAGTGCTTTGATGTCTCTGAGTCCTTCTACGTTGCACCAACACCTCGGTTACCCAGGTGATGACGTGTTACGCTATCTTGTTTCTCGTAATTTTATTTCATGTAATAAAGAGAAGTCTCTTCATGTTTGTCCTACTTGTCGGCATGGAAAGCATGTGAAACTTCCTTTTCTAGGTCTACTTCTATTGTTTCTAATTGTTTTGAGATTATTCATTTGGATATTTGGACATCCCCCATTGTTTGTACGAGTGATTTTAGTATTACTCCATCCGTCTCAACTTATAGTACATATTTCTTTTTTTAGATGTCTCAAAATAATTGTCCACTTTTCATTCTATATAATAAAAAAGACCTTAGTGCAGGAATTTTCTATTTGATTGGTTGAAAAGCGTAGTGGTCATATTTTTATTAAATTGTGTAATTTTGTATCTTGGCAATAATTTTGAGACATAGGTAGTAGGTTATTTTTCTTGATCATTTTTCTCATTATTTGTGGATTTACGCTCTTCGGACCAAATCTGAAGTGTTTGCTAAGTTTGTACATTCTTATGTTAAAAATCAATTTAAATGTGATATTCATGGTTTTCAATGTGATCATGGCGGTGAGTTTGATAACACCCAACTTTTTGACATTTTCTCTACACATTGGATTCAAATGTATGTCCTAAAACTTCCCAACAAAATGGAAAATCAGAACATATGATTCATACTATAAATAATATGATTCATACGTTGCTTTTTCAAGCCCACATCCCGCCCCTATTTTTGGTTGAAGCACTTCACATGGCTGCTTATCTTCTAAACCTCATTCTCTCAACCACCATTCAATGAGATACCGCTTACCAAATTATTCGAAAAACAACCCACATATTCCCAACTTTTCACTTTTGGATGCCTATGTTATCCTCATTTGTTGACGTATGGTCCGGAATGGGCCAGACCCAATGGGCCGAAACCAATAAAAAGGGTAGCCCATATCCTATGTAACCCTAATCTACACACTATAAATACAAAGGTAGGATCATCCTTCCCAACAGGTTATTCTCTCTCACTAAACACACATACTTCTCTCTACTAATACTGACTTAACCGTCGGAGGGTGGATCCCGGGGCTCCGGCCTCGGGTCCCCTTCTAACCGGTTCTTTCTTGTGTGTAGCATTATGCGAGGCTCGGGAAAGTGATAAACGGCACCAGGAGAGTCGTCAAGACCGGCCCAACACAAATTATGCTTCAACAAGTGGTGCCATCCGTGGGACCGTGAATAAAACATGCTTCGTGCTTTCTTCGTAAATGAGTTCATAAATCTCCATACGGCTGTTTTATTTTTGCTATATCCGGGGTCCTAGATCTCGTTTGGGTTCCATCCCAAGAAATACGTGGAGCGGAAAGAGAAACATGTGGTGGATCTATTCCAATGGAAACAAGTTAGTAGTTACTTTCCTGCTCCAATCCCTGGTTATTACCTTCCAACCGGGCGCTCGAGACAAAAACGTGCTGCTCATAGCGAGTCGGACCAAAAAAACGAGTTTTGACCGCACTAAAAATAAATATAAAAGAAAAGTTTCCGCTCCTTTTCATGTGCTATCCGACTACATACTTATCTTAATGCGGACATTAAGTGTGCAGATTACACTCCTCTGGTACTTAGCCCTCAACTTTGCAAAGTAAATAAGATTATAATATCTTACTAGTAGATATTACCCTCCGTACCGGACATATGTTTTCCTTCCAAGGGCAGTTATGTACTGCCAAAACATAAATTATGTCGCGGCCCCGGCTTCTTTACATTTTTGGTCCGTCCAAAAAATTATGTCGCGGCCCCGGCTTTTTTATATTTTTGGTCCGTCCAAAAAATTATGTCGCGGCCCCAGCTTCTTTATATTTTTGGTCCATCCAAAAAATTATGTCGCGGTCTGGCCTCTTTATATTTATGGTGGTCCGCTCCTACATCAAAAAAATTGATGGTCCGCTCCTACCTACAAAGATTTACGGTTCGCTCTGGATCCATGCACCTTGCGGATGTTTGATACAAGAACAAAGACAGGGTCCACCAAATATGAATAATGGAAGAACATTAAGCTCCGGGTCTATGTAGCTTGCGGATATAATGTAGCCCCGTCCAATGGAAGTATGTATAGATCATGTGATATGTTGATTTCCATGCAAGTGCAATGATTTGCAATACATTTTTTGGAGATGACATATCCGGACATCTACTCTTCTTTATATTTATGGTCCGTCCAAAAAATTATGTCATAGCCTGGCTCCTTTATATTTTTGGTCCGTCCAAAAAATTATGTTGTGGCCCAACTTACTTATGTTTTCGATCCGTCCCAAACATTTTGTCGTGGCCCGGTTTCTTTATATTTATGGTCCGCTCCATGATTTATTATTTTTCAAATATGGTCCTACTTCCAATTTGAAATAAAATATGCCACGGCTCCTTTATGATACAAACATCATAAATATACGTGCACTCATTGAACTAAATGTGGTCCGCCAAGTTAGAAGCTACACTTCCTCCGTGAATCACATATGGTCTATATACAACAAGCCTTCCGGAGTAAACATCATGTGATTGTAATATCAATTTAAAGGCACCTGCCTGTATTTAATAATGATGGCATGCACTCCTTATGTATTCGCTCCAAAAATTATGTTGCGCCCCGGCTTCTTTTTATTTACGATGGTCTGCTCCATATTTTGATATAAGAAGTCATACAAGGGTCCGCTCCATATTATACAAAGTCATACTTGGACGCACATTCTTTATGGTCAGCTCCATATTTGATATACATTCATTAATAAATAGTTTTGCACAACAAGTGGAATATACAAAGTCAAAATATACAAGACACATTGAATGATAACTTCCACATGTATATTTTACTAGAAGAACACGTGTGAAAGTAAGTTAGAAGCTCCGGCTTGTTACTATCCTGACTTAACCTTCGCAAGCTCCGGCTTATGACGATATTGTTGTCAAAGTAGCCAAGTTAGAAAGCTAAGTCCTTTCATGACGCTCCGCACGTCTGGACATTTTTTATTTATTGGTATCCGTGGTCATCAACCACATCACCATTGCGGCCTCGAGCCTTCAGAGATATATACCGGTCAACGAACTTGGATGCTTCCAAAAGTCTTTTTATCTTATAGTGGAAAGTNGGTCTATGTAGCTTGCGGATATAATGTAGCCCCGTCCAATGGAAGTATGTATAGATCATGTGATATGTTGATTTCCATGCAAGTGCAATGATTTGCAATACATTTTTTGGAGATGACATATCCGGACATCTACTCTTCTTTATATTTATGGTCCGTCCAAAAAATTATGTCATAGCCTGGCTCCTTTATATTTTTGGTCCGTCCAAAAAATTATGTTGTGGCCCAACTTACTTATGTTTTCGATCCGTCCCAAACATTTTGTCGTGGCCCGGTTTCTTTATATTTATGGTCCGCTCCATGATTTATTATTTTTCAAATATGGTCCTACTTCCAATTTGAAATAAAATATGCCACGGCTCCTTTATGATACAAACATCATAAATATACGTGCACTCATTGAACTAAATGTGGTCCGCCAAGTTAGAAGCTACACTTCCTCCGTGAATCACATATGGTCTATATACAACAAGCCTTCCGGAGTAAACATCATGTGATTGTAATATCAATTTAAAGGCACCTGCCTGTATTTAATAATGATGGCATGCACTCCTTATGTATTCGCTCCAAAAATTATGTTGCGCCCCGGCTTCTTTTTATTTACGATGGTCTGCTCCATATTTTGATATAAGAAGTCATACAAGGGTCCGCTCCATATTATACAAAGTCATACTTGGACGCACATTCTTTATGGTCAGCTCCATATTTGATATACATTCATTAATAAATAGTTTTGCACAACAAGTGGAATATACAAAGTCAAAATATACAAGACACATTGAATGATAACTTCCACATGTATATTTTACTAGAAGAACACGTGTGAAAGTAAGTTAGAAGCTCCGGCTTGTTACTATCCTGACTTAACCTTCGCAAGCTCCGGCTTATGACGATATTGTTGTCAAAGTAGCCAAGTTAGAAAGCTAAGTCCTTTCATGACGCTCCGCACGTCTGGACATTTTTTATTTATTGGTATCCGTGGTCATCAACCACATCACCATTGCGGCCTCGAGCCTTCAGAGATATATACCGGTCAACGAACTTGGATGCTTCCAAAAGTCTTTTTATCTTATAGTGGAAAGTTTACTTCACAATGACGAACATCATGAGCCGAAAAACCTTTAACCACACGGCATGTTCCAATTACTAGCACAGCGGACATCCGCTCTTTTGTCATTATGACTTCCATTGCTTGCCCAAGCATGGAGACGCGGAACTACAACTCCTCCGTGCAATCACATATGGTACGTATCCGGACCTTTTTTATCCTTAATTCCACAGTTAAATCATATCACATATGGTGGAGCCACCTCCCTAGTAAGCTCCATGCTACGTGGGCCACGGCCTGTTGAAATAAGTGCTAAAATTATTCATAGTTTTTGGATACTGGAGCATATAAGTTTACTGCCACTANACCAAGCGTCCAAGCGTCCGAGCACAATCACCTGACACATGTATGCGGGTGCCGCCTAATACAGGGCATGATGACGTATAGTGTGGACCGACCCGGCCCACTTATGCTATTATGGGCTTACGTGCTGAGGACGTATAACATAAGTCTAGCATAACATGATCAAGAACCATATCATACTAGACTGGGGGACATGTTGACGTATGGTCCGGAATGGGCCAGACCCAATGGGCCGAAACCAATAAAAAGGGTAGCCCACATCCTATGTAACCCTAATCTACACACTATAAATACAAGGGTAGGATCATTCTTCCCAACAGGTTATTCTCTCTCACTAAACACACATACTTCTCTCTACTAATACTGACTTGACCGTCGGAAGGTGGATCCCGGGGCTCCGACCTCGGGTCCCCTGATGAGGCGAAAAGTGTACGCTTTTAGGGGGTCATTTAAGCCCTAAGTCGTAATAATTTGATCAAATATTGCCTCAAATCGTTCCTTTTGTCATTTTAGGTACTTTGGAGAAGAAATTTGGAAAAGGAAGCATTTTGGACATTTTTGGAGCATAAAAGTGAAGAAAACGACAAAGTCTCAAACTATGCTGAAAACGGTACCTGACGGCGTCACACATTACAAGGTGACGGCGTCACTCTTTGATGAAGAGGTGGATATGAAGTTTGCACTTGATGGGCCAGAAAGATTTTTGGGCATTTACACGTGACGGCGTCACGTGTTATTTCATCAAGGTGGTCACGTTTTAAGTTAAAGAGAGACGGCCCAGAACACCTTAGGACCAGACGGAGTTAAGAGTGGATCTAGGCCATCATGAAACCCTAATCGCGGCGAGATGACGGCATCACATGCTAAAGGGTGACGTCGTCAAGTTGTAAAATCTATATATACTTTTCTATTTTCATGCACTTAAGAGGAGGAACTTTTGGTGTAACTTTAGGGATAAATCCTAGGTCGAATTTCACATACTTTTCAAGGGTTTTTCACCCTTGTTTCATCCATGCTTGCTTGTCTTTATATTAACATGCTAGGCTAGGTTATCTTTGTGTTTTGCTTAGATGTAATGAAACCTAGCTATTGATTATTGATTGATTGTGTTAGTGCAAATATTACGATATTTAATCTATATGGTCTCGTTTGTTTTGATTGATGACAAACGTATAACTTGATACATAACGTAAAATGTACAAGTTACTTGTAATCATACTTTAATAAGAGAGAGAATATGGGGGTCAGCGCATCATTTGCACAAGGGTTGGGCTATCCATGTAACTTTATCACTAAAGTTGATTCATTGCACCCCTTCCGGTTAAACCGGAGAAATGTGGTACTCTAGCCACGGACTCAAACTCCTGTGCCACTTAGATTTATAGTTCAAACACAATACTTGGATCTTAACTAGGGTTTAACATCGCTGGAGGTTCAGGTTGCAATTCGCGAAGGTCCAGGTAAATGAATACCAAAATATAAGTAGTATTTTTTCATTTCTACCTGAATTCCACTACCTCTTTAACGCGATGAATGTTTGACAACAGTATATAACTAACCCTAACTATTATTCGCATTATTCCATAAAACCATCCTGTATAGTTCCTCATGTAACTCCCGTTTCTTTAATTATATTCTCAAAAAACTTTTTAGGGGTAAGGGGAGCCTAAGGGCATGGTCGTAGTTCATAGTATTTAGTATCCCTTGTTACCAAAATTGTTTTATGTATGGGCTTATGTTTGTTATTTAAGAGCCATTTTATATTATTGTAAACTTTACTAATATTATCTAGACACCTAATGTTGACAGCTTAGTATCTTACTTTGACCCATTAAAGTGCACTTTGACACTTAATAAGCACTTAAAGACCTCTAAAAGGTATTTTAGTCATTCTTAAACTGGTTGGTCCAAGTGGGTTTGTCATCATCCAACATGTCTATTAATTATTACAAACTGTACGAACACCTGTGTTGTAGCATACGATGTTACTCGAGACCGTTGAGCAGGTGTTGAATGTTTGTTGAGACCTAATAAATTACTGAAAATTAATAAATTGGTCATCTTTTTATGTGCTTTGATTCGGGTTTTTTTATTTAGGATGAGATTCTTGTTTGTATTAGTTGCCCTTCCCAAGGATCATGTAATTGTTATTTTTTCAACACTTCAAACTTTTAAGCAGTTGATTTTAAGTTAGTGGGTCTTTGGGATTGCTTTTTGTTCAAGCAGATAAGCAGTTTGAAGTGTTAGGGGGCAAAATAAGCAGCTTTTAATTACTTGGTTATGTGCAGAAAAAGATAAGCAATCCAAGACAACCCTGTTTAAGGTTTGCTTATCTGCTTATTGTTGCTGCAAAAACAGCAGTTTTTAATAGACAGTTTGGCACATCTTTTTTAGAAAGTGCTAGTGGAGATGAGAGTGAAGTTACTTTATTGAAATGTACGTGAGTTTAGTACTCACCAATTAAGTGTTGAAAATTATGTATTGTTATAATTTTTCCTGCATGTATGTTCCTTCTTTCTTACCGCCTCCCATGGCAACCAAGGGTAAAGAAATTGAAAAACAGATTAGTGTATCTATGCTACTACCTTGTTGACTACTTGCATAGTTGCATTGTGCACTTGACTTGACTTTTGTAAAGCAGATTATAACGGATTTCTACTACTTACAGAAGGACGAAGAGAGCCAAAAGAGTAAGTAATAGGGAAGGCAAGGAATATAGACTATTTTATTTTTATGGAGGAGTTAAACCATGAATAAGAAATCAGAGAAAGAAGAAACAAGAGCACCAAAACTGGCAGGACCGACGTCCGATTTTCAATGGTAAGATCATGGGTATTTTAGGCAGTTCATCATTAGTCAACATATATTTACGCTTTTGAGTGTTCCAATGAAATGCATACATTTTCTTTTTGGCATTTGTTTGAGGGTATGTTTTATCCAAATTTTACTAAGTTTGATAAAGAGGATCTCTTATATATTTGTATTCTTCCTATGTTTGGAGGCATTACTCTTTTGCTCAGGTACATGGTTGTTATAAAACTAATGCCTAGTTTTTTAAAACAAGTAACACTTATAATTGAATCATAGAAAAGGGATCATTTTGGGATATATGTGGACTGAAAAGTTGATATTTGGTCTTACAAATGCAGGGTGATACTATATTGGTGGCGAACTGAACCTTTTATCATGATAACTGGAAGTGGGAGGTAATAATTACTTAAACATATCTAAATACTTCTGCCTTTTAACTCCATTGTGTGACTCTGTTATATTACATAAAACGGGCAATACTTAAGAAAGACTGAAGGACACTTTATTACACTGCAATATTCCATGAATGCTTGATTATTATAGCTTTATTCCATATAAATCTCTTTTATAACCATTCTAGGAAGCATGAATACATACGCAATCAATTCTGAAAAGCCTTGAAAAGCATAGCCCTAAACATTGGATTTTGTACCCCGTCGATATGCCAAAGCATTGCCTGACTTTTCTTTGATGTGGTATAGCATGGAAATTTTTCATTGACCAATTCCATTCACTTTAAATGTTATCACTGTTTGATTCTGGCATGTCTTTCAGTTCACCCATAGTGAATGAGAAAGCCCTTAATGAGTCTTTCATTTCATATAAAATATTAGCAACTCCACCCGTTCAATAATAAAACAATAAACAACTTAACACATCAGTTGGCTTCTACTACTTGGATGCCATACAAAACTTTCTGAATGAATTACATATTAGATGAGTTTCTTGTCTCTGCTGTTTTGGAGAATTCCTTTTGATAACTACTGGCGACAAAGTTGAACTTGTGAATGAAATAAAACCCTAAGTGCTATCAGCTGATACAACATATGCAAGTTCTTTTGTCTACAAATTACCATAAGACCAGTCTACATATGAGTATCTTCTGGAAGTGAATGCTAAAGATGGTTTCGATTGGAATTTGTGGTTTGTCTATTTAGTAAGCCCTCCAGGTAACCCAGTTATCAAACCAAAGTTTGTTGCAAACAGTTACAACCAACAAAACAAACACAAGCTGAACGCTGTTCCACGACAGAGTGATGATTGGATGGAAGTAAAAGTATGGCAGTTTGATAACAATTTCTATGCATCTTAAGTTTAAGCATCCTGTTAAGAAGGATCTTAGCGGGCTTATGGTACAGGGCATTGAGCTTAGACCCATATGGTTGAGAAAATAAGAAGTTGCTGAAAATTGCATTTATTTACAGTGTTGACCTTGATATTATATAGTTACATTTTCTGACCTTCGATTAACTCTGCAAACTGACCTAGCAATCCATCAAAGTACAATAATATTGAAATCTGACCTTCAGATTTTTTCACCTTTTAATTTATGTCAGCAAAGGAAATATTTTCTTGGAAAGCTTTACAAATGATCAAAAAACCTTTTTCGCTTTGTTTTATTAAGTTGTGGTTTTGTGTAGAAATGTTGCATGTTACCATTTTTTGATATATTAAACATACAATAGTAAACAAAAAGTGTTACCTTATTATGTTGTTACTTGAAAGATAGCAGAAACTCGAAGTACCAATACTGGTCATACTAAGTTACTAGTAAAGTGATGAGCACACAACAAGTTTACAAAAATACATTCATGAGGCCCAGCCAATGCACAGGCCAATTATCGTTGTGTGTGAGTTCGCATCTTGGGAATGAGAGTTTGCAAGATAAAAATCGGCTCATGTATGATAAGTTTTCATTCACATAATTGAGCCAGAAACAAAATTTAATCCCCAAACAACTGACAAATCTTTGAAAAATGAATAGTGCTCCTAGTCTAGTCCATCTTAACGGGCCGTTCAGATAGCCTAGCTTCAAAGCAAATCCCAAACACCCGCAAAAAGATGGTTACCAGTTCTAGTAAAACTTTCATTTAAGCATTTTATCAACCAAATACAAATTCACCATTAAGAAGATCGAAATATAAACTTTCATTCAAGCTCTCTGTTTTGTTTTCTACATGTCCCTTGCTTACAGTGTAGTAAATCTAACGAGTACTCTGTTCTTTCGCCAATGTAAATGTTTTCTTGGAGAACTATACAACTGATCAAGTAAAGACCTTTTGCACTATATTTTACTCATTTTTGATAGAGTACAGAAAACAAAAAAGTGATACCCATATCAAGTCTTAATCACTTGTTACTATCACTATGTTGTAACGTAGAGGCTAGGGTGTTCACAATTCGGCTTTATTCCGAAAATCGAACCAATTTAGAACTGAACCAATTTATAAAAACCGTTTTCGGAACATATAATGAAGTAGGGTGTTCAATAAAATGCTAAAGTGAAATTTGACTTTCCTGGCTGAAGAGGTATATTTTCATTTTACGATATAGTTTGTTAATACTGGTTTGCATTTGCGTGTTGTAGGGATGAGAGTCAAAGTTAACACATTGACATGTATGCTAAATTTGTGTACATAACAGTTATTTAGATTTGCTACAAATTAAGTTGATCTGCTCAATGCCTACCAAAGTTTTTTTTTTTNGAACCCACTGCCACACAGACTCAAACAAGGTGAACCCCTCCCTTTTCAGGATGTTGGCGTGGCTACTTAAGGTTGTTTGCACCTAGTAGGAATTGAACTTGAGACCTCACACATTTTAGAGTGATAGTCACAAGCCCTTGTACCACTAGGCCACCCTTAAGTGGTTGCCTACCAAAGTGTTTGATATAATGTCTAGCCCAAGTAACTACATTATTCTGTTCGTGAATGGCTGTTACTCCTGTTAGTTCGTTTTTCTTTTTTTTTTGAATGGTTATGTGATGGTTATCGTCTATGTTTCCTTGTTAATTATTGTTTAAGTTGTTTGAATAAGGATAATTATAATGTTATGGTAAATATTTATGGGATGAATAAGGAGTAGTGAACAGCTTAGTGAGCTGTATGTTTTCCTGTATATTTGCATATATGAAGTTTTGGTGGTATGCTTCACAGATGAAGAGAGTACACGTGTGTTGCTGATTACACCCGTAACTCCTTAAGGTTGATTATTCAGCGTGTTAAGTATCAAATTTTTAAATGTCAAATAAAAGGACATCCTAACCATCCTCAATTTGTTTACTCAACTTGAAAGTATATTATTAGGAGTATTAATTTTGATAAAATTAGGTTATCTGGAATCTGGACACATCACTATTGTTGCATTATAACAACTGATCACTATTTCTTTAGTGCTTAACACCTCGACACATACATGTTTTTATGCAATCATGTGATACATGCACCCGGAAAATAATTGTGCGGGTCTGGGCCTAGCTGAAAAGTTTTCTTATGCAATCATGTCATGAAGGCATCTACGCTGACCCCACGAAAAGGGCTGCCTGTGAGCATCAGGTCCCAATTTTATCAGCTATTATTGTCTACATACGCACATGGTATGTTGCTCAAGTGTCAATGACCCAACTTAATATTGTAGCAACATTAAAAATAATAGTAGACTATTGTAGTAACATTAGAAGTAAATTTAAAGTATTTTCCGTTTTAAAACAGTTAATTGGATTGATTCTCATTTACTAAATGAGTTCATTTGAGATACATTTCATGTCTCACGGGTTTGTTGATGAAAATAAATAAAAACTTAACCAAAAGGTAACGTGTCTAGATCTAACTTGTCGAAAGCTGGCTGCAGGCCAAAATGAATTTATATTCTACCTCAAAAAAATTACTATACATTTAAGAAAATACAATATTGTTGTATTAGTACTCTTTCTGGATTCCTAGTTTTGAATTGTATTTAGCTATTACACACCAAGTATGTAACAGGTCAGGCTGACCCGTACCAAAAAATTACCTATTTTTACATATTCCCATAGTTTACTGACTGATTAAAGTTATCCAGTCTAGCTATTACAACCGTCATTATACATATCTGCCCTTTGCAACTCTGTAACTTGGTTCTCTTCGATGTTATTTGAATATTGTGATTATTATGAAGTTGTTTTTCAGCCTCTCTATTGACATTGTAACTGCTTTATGCCTTTATCTATGTTATCATGCGTAGTTGAGAATTGATGGGATAAATAGGAGTTTTTTTTATTCTAGTAACGTACACAGATCTTGACTTAACCATCTCATTCCCACTTCTAGACATGCACAAATGTACAACACCTTCAATGCATTTGGGTTAGTGCTGCAATTTAATAACTAGTTTAAACATATTTCATGTTTGATAAGTGATAAATTATGGTTAGTGGTGTCATTAAAGTCATGAAACCAATCTTTCTCTGCCTTCAAGTGTTTATATCTTCTCAATTCTTAAAAATTGTGAGGTGTCTTTCGTTAGAGAGATTACAAACACCAATTTGATCTTTCCCATAATTATTTGATTGATCAGCTAACAATGGCATCCTTTGTGACTGAGTTCAAACTTCTTGAAATTCAACCAGAAGATATCATATCAGCCACCAACAACTTTAGCACGGATAAGTATCAAGTTAAAGGTTTTACTATTCTTTCAACTTTCTCTTTAAATAAAATGCGCACCTTTCATCACTGAAGTGATGCTAATTGAAATTATTGGTGTCACACTTCCATTCACTTTTCCTTTTTCAATTCTTCTTTTTTGCTTTCGTACTATCTATCAGTTTCACGTTCGCATGAAATTTCATTGTATTTCGTTTGTCAGGTCTTTGATGTTGGTTGCCCGAATTTGATTGTCTTTGTTGAAGATCGTTTGAGCCGATTTTGTTACGTTTGGTTGACCCATGTTGAAATTGTGGGTTAACGTTTGATTATTCGTTTTGAAGTCATTGGCATTAGTTATGGATCGACTTTGTGTCAAATTGCTTTTGGAAATCGATCGTTCATTTTGAATTAGGCTAGTATCTATAGCGTTTGGGAATTGGAATTTTAAATTTGGTTTGGAACATGTGGAGTTCAAGTCACGATGGAGATTCTTAAAAAGTGACTTAAACTCTTGGGTTTGTTTCGTAAGTTTTGGTATCTTTTTTAATTTGAGTCGGTTTAGAATTTGGTTGTTTTTAGGTCATTGGACACTTATAAATAGAAGCCAATGACATTAGTTTTCTTTGTATCTTTTGAATAAGAATTTTAGGTTTGGTACCTTTAAATTTGCTTTTGTATTTGGTTTGGTAATTTGAATAAAACTTCAGTTTCATTTGTTTGTTTTGTTATTTGTTTCCTTTGTTTGATTACCAACAGTGACCTATACCTTTTTTTCTCGATTGTTTCTTTCATGCAGCGTGTGGACCTTGAATGTACATTAACCGAAGCTTAATGATTAGAAAGATATGCTCCGTGCCTTAACATTAGAAAGAATTCAAATCAAAGAAGCAGCAGGGTTTCGCGTTACATTTTCTTTGTCACTGATTCGTTGTATTTTAGTGTGCAAAACAACAAGTATTCAAAAATATCAACAAAGTGGAGTCAAAGTTATCGTGAGTGACAACGAGACGTGGAGAAATACAAGTAAACCTTTTAGGAAAAAGATTACCTCGTAAACTCGTGCAATGTGATATTTGTGAGACCGGGAAGTGATTTCCCGAGTCGTACCCCAACGAGGTGTGAATGGAAAGATTCGTGAAAGATCGAGATTAAAGACTTGTATGCTTGGTTGTGAAAGATTGTTTGGATTTATGATACGCTAAATTAACGAAATTGGAAAATTAATGAACGAGGAAGAAAATAAAATAACCTAAAAGGAACAAAAGGCAATTGGCAAACTAGGGGAATCCTAAAACACTACGGGAAGCAAAATTAGGTATCGGGAATCTTAAATCACAATTCTAAACAAATACGTAACGTTTATTTAAAAACAAACGTCACGCGCAAGATAAAACGTCAAATTTAAACACGAAAGGTCCTACGAGCCTACAAATAATTTTCTTACGTACTAAATGACAAAATAAAATTTTGGAAAAAAGAAAATTAATTATTTAATAAAAATCCTAATTATAATGAATTAATTACTTTTTAAACTAAATTAAATCAAAATAAATATTAAAACTAATTAAATAAATGTGAAATTTTTCTGGAAATTAACTTAAGCTAAAACCTATTTAAGAAAAATAAAAAGTTTAAAAGAAGCAGTTTTAATAAGCTGCTATAAGCTCAAAAGTTGAAATAAGCTTAAAGAACTCCTACTACTATAAATATTAAAATTGGGATATAAAACACTGAGAAGTCCCTAGGGCAGATGGTTTGTGATGTGTGTGCTTGTGTTTGTTTGAGGCTGGAGGTCCCAGGTTCGACCCCAACTTTTTGCTCAAAATTTATGTTATTTTATTTTTTCTTTTCTGTTTTCACAAACACAACCCAGAAACACACACTCTAGCAAACTCAATCACAAACTTGTAAACTCTCTTGAAAAACAGATTACAACAACAAAGGATTCATGATTAGATTGCAAGTTCCAAAACAGATTCAAGGATCAAAAATTTTTCTCTTTACTTTTGTGACTGCCACTCTAGTTCACTAAACCAAATAAGCTTAAACAAGCTTATTGCTAGAATAAGCTCAACAACAACATCAACAAACAGCTAAGACAAGTGCAATAACAACAATAACAATTAACAAGTAACATCAACACAGAAATCAATCAAGATCAAGACCTCAGTACAATACTCAGTATGTACTGAGTTTAATCAACAACAAAATAAGCCAAAGAATAAGCCCTGTGATAAGCTCTAAAGGCAGAAACAAAAGTACAAATCTAAAGTTCACCTAAGGGGGAGTACAAAACAGCAAGGAACTAAGCAAATGGTCTAAGATTAATCAAACTATGATCAAATGAAAAGTGTGCCAAATCTGGGTGCAGGACAGAACTAGACCAAATGGGTCATTTTGAGGCCAAATTTCAGTGACCAAATGAATTCCAAAATGAAAAATTCTTTTTGATTTTGACCCACAAGCTGACAAAGATCTAAAGTCCACAATCCTTACTTAATTTCATCAACAGATGCACCCTACACAGTGAATTAAAATATGTCCCATTTTAACTGTATGCAAAATTGACTTTTGAGAATTTATGAACCATTTGACTTTATTGAGATTTGATTGAGCACAGTTGATTCAATGATGTTTATTAAGCCTAAAGGGACCTAAATCTTACACCCTATACTAATTCTAAACTAGACTCAAAAGTTTGGCTCACTAACTTTCACACAGTGAACTGTCAAAAAAGTTTGGGAGAGGTTTTGACTTTTTGCAAGAGAATGACCAACACTTGGGTTAATTTGGACTGTATTAAGGTAAGAACAAAGGACCATGTAAGTTTGACTCAAAAATAACAACAGCAAACAGCTTAAAGGCTTGTTCCAAACACCCCTATGTCAAACTGTTTTGAAAATTTTCAAAGTAACTAACAATTCTAAGACAAGGTACTGAAATTAAAACTTATACTAATCAAATATAGTACTAATTAAGCAACATTGAACAATAATAACCCTATGTAACCACAGAACAAAAATTATGCAAAGATTATGTCCAATTAGCTTACTTGACATCCAAAGCTATTGAGAGAACTTAGGAACCAAGAACCAAACACAACCTAATGTTCCCCATGGAACTCTAAACCAAACTCCATATCCAGCTCTGCAACTGCTACAGCAACTCTTTCTTCAATTTTTTTATTTTTTTTTTATTTTTGGACTTTCTTTTATATTTTTCTCTTTTTCTTTTCTTTGCTGATTTTTGATTTTCTTTGATTCCAATTAACTTTAACAATATTTAGAAAACATTCTGAGACTATATTGCTTGCCTTTTACTGGAATAAAAAGAAACTTGAAATTTAACTTGAAAATACGAATTATATTAAACTTGAAAGTTACTTTAATTGAACTGGAAAATTACAAATACAATGTTAAACTAGAACTAAAACAGAAAAGATTCAAAGAAAAGGATGCCTTTGAAGGCTTACAATGAGGTCCTACTTATACTACAAATGTGGTAGGTAGCAATTGCTTCACTTGTGCCTCATTCTCAGAAATTAGGGTTTGCAAAAGCTTCTCTTGATCCTTGCGAATAAATCCCAGCTGTCCAATTGTTCTAAAACTCATCCTAGCCCTCTATTGAATTTTGGCGGGAAAGCAGCGGGAACAGGTTATGGTGGATTGGTGACCTGGAGGTGTTAGGTAGGGATTGTAGGAGGGGGAAAGTATATGGGATGGTGAGTGGTGAGGGGAGCTTTTGAGGTGGTGATGGGTGAGAGCAGCAGGTGGTGTTGGGTGGTGGTGGTTTATCCAGTGTGTAAACGAGGGAGAGGGAAGGAAAGAGGGTTTGACTATTGACTGGGGGTTTAGAGTTAAACCGGTGTGTTTTTTTGGGCCCTGGAATGGGTGGTTGGGCATAGGGGTTTTATGGGTTTTGGGTTAGTGTAGTTTAGTTATTAATAGAGCATTTAGTTTAGTGTTTAAGTAAACACAAAGCCAAGGACTGAAATGTAATTTCGCCATTTTTGAAGGGTCTTCTTCTGCCAAACATTTCACAACTTCACTCAAAGGACCATGTTCTTGACCAACTCTTGATTTCCCGGGGGTCCTTGTTGATATTTTCTCCAATTAATTAACCAAACGGACCATTTTGCAATTGCACGCAAACGCAGTTGCGACTGATTGAAATTCTCAACCCCCAAGAACCTAATGATTTGACAACCTTGTGACTTTCCAAGGACCAAAGTGCATTTTTCCTTCCAAAATATTCCACCAGAGGGGCCTATTTCTTGCGCAATTCTGAAAGTTCAGGGACCAAACTGTCCAAATGTGAAACTTCAGGGACTAAACTTGTAACTTTTTGAAAGCTTTTCACCCAAAGATCATTTTTTGATAAATTTTGACTTTTAAGAATTTGGTTTGACTTTTCTTTTCAAAATAAATGCTCAGGGACTAATTTTGTCCAAGTTTTAGAAAGTTTATGGGACTGAAACTCGAATTATGCAAACTTTTGTACAATTTTATTTGTTTTGATCCATTTTGCATTTAAAACATATAAACACGATCTTTGGGATATTTTCCAGTAATGTTGTCATGTATTTCCGAGTGTTTTCACGTGGTTTTGGCAGTGTAACAATAACACGATAAAATGACTGAGTATTTACACACTCCATCAATCCCCCCACACTTGAGATTGCCATAGTCCCTAGCAATCGTTTATGAAGTTTATGGATTTGAAAGTCTCTTTACAACAAAGCCCATCCCTCTTCTGGAGTAGCCAAATGTTTTCGGTTCAAGGTAAGAACTAATGGTAACCTGAAACCATTACTGATTTGAGGCAACAATCATAGTTCGCAAACGGATTTGATTGTCTGTACCAAAAAGCCGTTTGCTTTTGGACCTACGCCACAACTCTTGATGGACAAAGTCAACCATCTTGGTGCAGTCGATTACAAGTTATGGTTTTCCAATGCCTTTACCACTAAGCCATAATCTTGAACGCCTTCTATCTCTTAATCAAAACCGAGATATGGGAAGTCCTGAGTACATACAATTCTTTGGCAAAAATGCAAGCCATCAACGCCGATTTGAGATACTCGTTTACCTTAGAGCCCGTTTGCTCAGGATTAGCCAATCCTTTTGGTGTGTGTATACATTGGGGATTGATTACCAATTTATTATCACTAGTGGCAAAGCACTTT
>LBNU01018262.1:28639-59336 GCA_014162995.1 Artemisia annua | reverse complement strand
CTAGAAAACTACCAAAGCAATGCTTGAAATCTGACTAAGGTTTAGCGGCTGCTAATAGAAATGTCTAAGCTATTTTTAACCTACAACAACAAACCATTAGCTCAGTTAGGCAGCTTAAGCCCAAAACCCTTTAACCTACTGAATTGAAAGATTTGCCAAGGTGAAAATCTCTAAACTCTCAAACACTGTCAGATTAATGAAACTTATACAATGTAAGAATGAACCTCAACTAGAGCAGGAAAGTAGCCAGTTACCCAGACAAATATTATAACTAACAAAGATTTTAACTAATTAGGTTTTAATAAAACCTACTTGACATCCAAGGATTATAAGGAATCTTGAGAACTCGAGGATCAAGAACACCCCCCTATATGCCCTCCACATGGAGGGCTCAAACCCAGAAACCCCATCAAGCTACTGGTCTCTTCTTTTTTCTTTCTTTCTTCTCCTTTTTACTATATAGTATATTTTTTGTGATTTTCTTTGTATTTTTCTTTTCTGGAGTTTGCTTTTCTTTTGATTCAACAACTTAACTTAACTGAACTAACATTCTGAGATTAAGTAAAGAGCATTTAAAGTAAATTAACATGGAAATGGAGAATGAAAACTCGAATTTGCATAAACTTAAATAATGCTTTAATTAAACTTGAAAAACTGAAATTACAAATTAAAACTAAGTTGAAAACATAAAAGATACAAGGAATTAATTGGATGCCCTAATGGCTTACAATGGTTCCCTATTTATACTAACTAAGACTAGGGTTACATCACTCTTGGTGTGCTTCTTCTGTGAGGTAAAGCAGTGAAAAGTTGATCCTTGTGCTTCTTTGAGATGATCCCATTCGTCCAATTGAAGTGGAATTGATCACGACCCTTAATTCAATTTTGGCGCCAAACTTGCTTTGTATAAGGTCTGGATTGCCAGCGTGGATGTGGTATCATGTGACTTATTCTTGGAGAAGGGGATATGGGAGAGGGTGAGGGGGAGCTTTTGAGGTGATGGGGTTGAGTGTTGCAGGAGATGGTGGGGATGGTGGTGTTTAACCAGTGAATAAATGGGAGGGGTGGAGAAGGAGGTGAGATTTTGACCTTTTGACCCCGGGGGTTTATTAAACGTGGGGTTTTTGGGTTTTGTTTTGGGATTGGGCCTTGGGTGGTGATGGGCCAGGTGAGGTTTAAGGGTTTATGTAAATGTTGGGTTGTGGGCAAATGGGTTTAGGATTAATAAAGGGTAGGCTTAATTGGTTTACTAGTGACAAAAACCCAAGGACTACATTTGTAATTTCTGATTTTTGAAGGACCCAAGCTGCCAATCTTCAAAAGTTATTCCGAGGATAATATTTGCCAAGTTCCACTATTTCAAGGACCATGATTGCAATTTTCCACTTTTAAAATTCCCGGGGACCAAATGTGTCAACTTTTGAAAATTGAGGGACCAAACTGCAATTTCTTCAAACTTTTCACCAAAGGATCAAAATAGACAACTTGTGACTTCCAGGGACCAATGTTGACTTTTTCCTCCAAAATATTCCACCAGGAGCCATTTCTGCCATTTTCTGAAAGTTCAGGGACCAAACTTGCCAAATGTGAAACTTCAGGGACTAAACTTGTAAATTTTTGAAAGTTTTTCACCCAAAGATCATTTTTGATAAATTTTGACTTTTAAGAATTTGGTTTGACTTTTCTTTTCAAAATAAATGCTCAGGGACTAATTTTGTCAAGTTTTGAAAGTTGGGGGACTGAAACTGCCAATTATGCAAACTTTGTACGATTTTCATTTATTTTTAATCATTTTGCATTTAAAACATATAAAACACGATCTTTGGGATATTTTCAGTATTTGGATGTATTTCCGAGTGTTTTCACGTGTTTTGGCAGTTAAAATATGATAAAAATGATGAGTATTTACACACTCATCAGTCACATCTCTCTATATTGGACATTTTTTGTCCATAATTTTCATATATCTTTTGTCGTCTGGGCAAACAATGTGGTGCAAGTCACAATATTTGTACAAGTGTTTCTTGATACACTTGATTTGAAAGAAATGGGAGTTCGTTTTGTTCAATTCCTAGTAAACAAGTCTATTGAGATTTTAGTTTGTTTTTGCTTATCCTCTTGAAAAAGAGACACATACTTATTCTAACCAACGCTAAAACGTGAATTTCGTTACAAATATCAATTTAAAGGTTTTACTATTGTTTCAACTTTCTCTTTAAAGCGCACCTTTTATCACTGAAGTGATGCTAATTGAAATAATTCCATTCACTTTTCCTTTTTCAATACTTCTTTTTTGCTTTTCAATAATTGATATTTCATTGTAATTGCAACCTCCATAAAATCATTTCATCCGAGTGTGTTAGGTGACCATATCTTATCATATATCTTTCATTGTTAAGTGACTTTCCTTTTTCTAGAAATTAAAAGGCAATTTCTTTTATAAAACCAGTCACAGCCAATAAAATCTTTTCCCGCATTCAAATCTGTGTCCTTATTCTTCATTCTTAAACACCAATTTCAGTACTTCTTTTTCTACAATTTGATCTTTCCCATTATTCTTTTATCAGCTAATTACAATGGCATCCTTTGTGACTGAGTTCAAACATCTTGAAATCCAACTGGAAGATATCATATCAGCCACCAACAACTTTGATGAAAGCAAGGTTATCGGAAGAGGTGGCTTTGGAAAAGTGTATAAAGGAGAATTGTCTCTCTCCCAATCAGGAGAGAAAAGCCTAGTTGCTATTAAGCGCCTTGATCGTAGATATGGACAAGGCAACCCTGAGTTTTTCAAAGAAATCAGAATGCTTTCATGTTACAGGCATGAAAACTTGATATCTCTCCTGGGATTTTGCTGCCAAGGGGGTGAGATGATCCTCATTTACGAGTATGCATCTGGTGGAAGTCTCGATCGCTTGTTAAGTTCCTCCGATCTCACTTGGACGCAGCGTCTCAGGATATGCGTTGACGCTGCGAAGGGACTAAGCTTCCTGCATGATCCAAACGGGACACAGCAAAGAGTACTGCACTGTGACATTAAAAGTGCAAACATCCTACTAGATAAGAATATGACTGCCAAGGTTTCTGACTTTGGGCTTTCAAAGATGGGTCCTGCTAATCAACAGTACTCGCTTCTTATCACCGGTGCCGTAGGTACCCCTGGGTATTGTGATCCATTATATATGGAGACGTACTCCCTAACGAAAGAGTCGGATGTGTACTCTTTTGGGGTAGTCTTGCTTGAAGTCTTGTCCGGGAGACTATGCTTTGAATATATCAAGGGTCAATTAAAGGTTTATGTGTCTTTGTGGAAAAAAAGCTACGAAGAGAATAAGTTAGATGAGATTATCTTGCAAGATCTAATGCAACAAAAGATGAACCCGAGTTCCTTGAAAACATTTTCAGACATTGCATTTCAATGTTTACACAAAGCTCGTGAAGAACGGCCAACGATGTCTCTTGTTGTGGAAAAACTGGAGATCGCACTTCAAATGCAGGTGCTACCCAAAGAGTATATAGAGATAGCTAATGCTGCGGTAGATCCCCTGCTTTGCAGATCCTTGGAGGAATTCAAAAGGCTTCTCTCCAAAGGGGTCCTCCTTAACGGGGGTAAAACGGTAATTAGCTACTTTTCTTTAGTTTAATAGTTTAAAAATATTAGCTTATTTCTAGAATTTTATAAAAACAGTATCAAATAAAGATTACAAACTATATATTTCTCGCTACAATGCAATGATTTTTAGAGGTGCATTTTACTAATAAATTAAAAAAAGGTTGTCCGAAAATGTAATTTTTTTCTCTTCGTAAAGTGTAAAAAGTGTTTACATTTACACCACTCTCACATCACATCTAGCTAAATTTTCAGTTTCATTTTTTTTCATTATTAAAATTTAACGTATCATTGTAAACTATTGAATATATAACTAAAAGTAAGACTCTGGANAAGATCTCAGGAAACAAATGCAACTGAGTTCATTGAAAACATTCTCAGACATTGCATCTCAATGTTTACGGAACGCTCGTGAAGAACGGCCAACGATGTCTCTTGTTGTGGAAAAACTTCAGATTGCACTTCAAATGCAGGTGCTACCGGAAGAGTATGCAAAGATAGCTAATGCTGCAGTAGATCCTCTGCTGTGCAGATCCTTGGAGGAATTTAAAGAGCTTCTCTCCAAAGGGGTCCTCATTAACAGGGGTGAAACGGTAATTAGTTACTTTGCTTTGGTTTATATCTTTCGAGAAATGGTAATTAACTACTTTTCTTTAGTTTATATGTAGAAACAGATAGGATTACCAAATAAAGATTGCAAATGACATATTTCCCACAACAATGCAATGTTTTCTAGAGGTGCATTTCAATAAATGAAAAAAGATTTTGTGAAGTTTTTTTCATCTTCATAAAGTGTAAAAAAAAGGGGGGGATTTCCGCGCCCAAGTATTCCGTGATATGTCTGTTAGCTAAGGATATATAAAACACGTTCTCATTTATACCCATTCAAGTTTCACATCTAGCTAAATTTTCATCTAGATCCATTATTTTTCTTTTCTTTTTTTTCATTATAAAATTTAATGTTTCCTTGTAAATCATTATAAAATACTCAGTGAGTTTAATAAGTTACATAACTGTGGAGATCGATCTCGTCAACGCTTATTATTATTGACAAGATTAGTTTGAGGTAGAAATTTTAGATATGTTACTAAAAGTAGAAAATCAGTGATTAACTTCTACTATTGATAAGTTACTCCATGTTATTTATTTTCTATTTCAAAACCAAACATTAAAATTTGTCATCAACCACAAAGATTCGCTCACTAAAGATGACCTTATGTTTGGTTATGATAAACATGTTCTCGATTCCGACTTCCATTGAAGCCTCTCATTCAAAGCCTGCACGTTTGTAATTAATCTCTAAATATTTGTGGACAGTGGTTATCATTAAATGAAATGGAAGAACATCATGTAATGGTATCCATAGAAGAGTATTTGTGTTTAGATGATCCAAACAGATATTACAGTGATCGATACTCGCCTAAGGAAAAGTCAAGGTGACTTGGTCTTCTACTAATCCCTTTCGTTTCTAATCTATTTCAAAAGAATACGTGTCAGATTTACGGTAATGTAATCATTCCTTGCTGCTTTGACATTCAGATTTGCAGTTGGTTGCTACAAAACAAGTCTCATGGAATTCAAACTACGTGTCACACCTCCATTATTCTTGTCACCTCATGTCACATATGGGATAAACCTTATCTTCCAGTGTACAAATATAGAGCATCTGAAACTACCATCTTTCCCCATTAGGTACAAACTACAGGGGGAGACAAAAATGTCGTTTGTGCACCTTGCAGATCAGAGAGAAGATGGATGGTTGGTTGCTGAACTGTATCAGTTTACCAGCGACGGCGACAAGAGCATTCTGGATCTTGAAATAATATTTGAAAAGTGTTGGTTCTCGGGTACCTTCCACGTAGAAGGCATCGAGTTCCAACCCTTGGGAAGAGTAAGCTGACATATAGTGGTTATGTCTATATTAATTATTTTCTTTAATTGTTCTTTGATAATTTTGAATGGCTAAGTTACTTATTTTGATTTTGCTTTGTAGGTGGAACATGCACTGGTAGCGGTAGGGTATAAAGATATACATAAGGCCGCGGTAACTCCTCTGTTCTACACATCTACAGAGGAACTGAAACTGCTTCTAGCCAGAGGGATCTTCCTTAACGGGTGCAAAATGGTAATCAGATTTGCCGTTGATTTTTCATTTTATTTCTTTATGTTAAACTTTGAGAATGGTAAGGGTGTGTTTAGTTGGAGAAAAAATTCTCTTGTTTTCTATCTCTAGTTTCGTAAAAATTTGAAAGGGAAGTTTATCTCCACAAAACACTTGAAAATATAGAAAACGCGTTTAGTTGATACTTGTACTTTCTATTTTGAAGAAAGGGAGGGAAGGTTGTGGGTTACAAAGGAGAACAAGGAAAACAACTAAAATTTGTTTTGTATTTTTCCTTGTTAAGTTAGAAAATAGGGTATTTGGTGTTTTGCAAAACATTTTGTTGAAAAATGCTTATTGAAACGCGATCTCTGTTTTCCTTGTTTTCTACAAATCATTTTGTAGAACAAGGGTGTTTTCCCCCAACTAAACGCACCAATATTTCTAGAATTTTATGAAAACATTATCTAATAAAGATTACAAATCGCTACAATGCAATGGTTTTTAGAGTGCATTTTACTAATAAATTAAAAAAGGTTTGTGCGAAAATGTATTTTTTTTTCCTCTTCATAAAGTGCAAAAGTGTTTACATTTACACCTGTCTCTCATCACATCTAACTAAATTTTCAGTTTCATTTTTCTTTCTCATTTTTTTTTATTAATAAAATTTAACGTATCATTGTAAACCATTGAATATATAACTAAAAGTAAGATCTCGTCAAAGCTTATGTTTGAAAAGATTAGTTTGAGGTGTGAGGTAGAAATGTTAGATATGTTACTAAAAGTAGAAAATCAGTGATTAACTTACATCTAGGGATGGCAACGGGGCGGGGAATGTCGGGGATTGTACTTCCCATCCCCATACCCGTTTTACACTCTCCATCCCCGTCCCCATCCCCATCGGGGAATTGCTTTACATTTCCATTTCCATCCCCAATGGGGATCGGGGATCCCCGCGGGGATTCGGGGATTTTCACCCTTATGAAGTAACATAAAAATTCTAAGAACTCGTCAAAAATATAAAGAATTTTGACTCATAAATTACCTCAACAAACGTAAACATAGTTATATTAATAATAATTTCAATTCAACTTTAAATCATCGTAAACATTGTAACATCAAATATAATATAAAAACATGTATCATATGTATGTATTTAGACAAAATAGGTAAGTAATATGTAATTGTTACTTATACTTCTAAATCTAAATGTGTTTGATCCTATAAATATCATATATGCATATAAACATACATGTCGATACTAATAAACATATGTACATGTACATATACAAGTTAATCGAGTATGGATAAACATATAAATTTTAAATACTTATACACTACAAAGATCGGGGTCGGGATCGGGTTCGGGGATTTATGTTATCCCCATCCCCTCCCCATCCCCGGTTTAATATTTCGGGGGATTCCCCATCCCCATCCCCATCCCCGGTCAACTCGGGGATTCCCCATTCAAATCGGGTTTGAGGATCGGGTCTCCATCGGGTATGGATTTTTTTGCCATCCCTACTTACATCGAGAACTTTTTATATATTTTGTATTTCAAAACCAAATATAAACAAGTGCCGTCAACCACAAAGATTCGCTCACCAAAAGTGACCTTATTACTCAATTTCGAATCCCATTGAAGCCTCTCATCAAAAGCATGCACGTTTGTAATCTCTAAATATTTTATGTAAAAATTAGCAGCATATTAACCACTTTGGAGGTGGCCTAGTGGTAAAAAGCTTGAGTAACTATTGAGAGGTCTCAAATTCAATTCTCACTAATGGCAAACAACTTTAAGTGGTCACGCCAACCTTTTGAAAATGGGAGGGCTTTACCTGATTTGAGTCTATGTGGCGATGAGCGTAAATCATGTGGATGATAAATTGTTAGCTAGAGGTTGATTGGGATTTTATATTAAAATTTCAAAATGGTAAATTGTTATATCAATGTCAAAAAAAAATAATAATAAATAAATAAAAAAAATAAAATAAAAAATCCCTTCCCAGATTACATATTTATGTTTACCTATAAAACCAATATGACTCAGTTTGTTAAAAATGACATCTCAAATGTGTCATAATTGAATCATCAAATTTAATCCAATTTCATGTACTATTAGAAATAGGGGTGTTCATCGGTTCGATTCTCGGTTAAGCGGTTTATTCGGTTCGGGTAGTTTGGTTAAAATTTTTTTGGTCATAACCGAAAACCGAACCGAACCGAAAATATCTATGACTGAACCGAATCAAGAACCGAACTGAAGTTCGGTTTGGTTATGGGTTAAAACCGAATAACGAATTTTGTACTTGAATTACATTATTTATATTTTTTTGAATTATACTATTTATATTTTTTTAACATTTAATTATATATATTTTTGGCAAAAAAAAATATTTCAAGCATAAATTTTTTTTTTATATTAGTATAAAATTTTAATGGACATTATTTATATATAAAATAATATAAATATATAATATATANTGTGTAGTGGTTGTCCGTAAATGAGAAGGGGGAGCACACTGAAAGGATTTACATCGAAGCCTGTAATCCCCAGTTGACTTATCGGTCCACTAATCAAGAAGAATTGCTAACACATCCGACTGGTGACATTGTTAATTCAAGGTGACGTATCCCTTTTGTTTTGGAACAGGGGTAATCAATAACTTATTTGATTTGTCATTCTTTAATTCTTCTACTTTATGCAGATTTCCAGGGGGAAAATGTTACCAATATTACTATGATTTCAAAGCACGTGTGAGAGGTGAATACTTGACACCTCAAATCTCATACACTGCCAACCTTGTCTTCCGATATGAAGATCAATCAGCTGTTAATGAATATAACCCCATGAGATACAAAATAGATGGAGAGTCAAAAGTTTTCATAATTTACCCTTGTACACATATGAGAGAAGATGGATGGTTCATTGTTCCATTGTATCACTTTACAACCCAACACACAACTGCAGACCTTCAATTTCAGTTTAAAGGCCGTTGGAACACTTTACTAGTAGCAGGCATCGAGTTCCAACCATCTGAAGAAAAAGTAAGCAGTTTATTGTCAATGGTTATGTTATTTATAAAAGATGTAAAGAAAAAATTACACTTAATTAACCCAAATGTATGGCTCACTTAATTGCTTGGATATGTCATTATATATATAGGTGCAACTTCCAATGTTTGAAGAGTACCAACACATAGTCGAGGCTGCCTCACAATCTCTCTTCTACACATCCCTTGCTGAACTTAAACATATTCTCTCCAAAGGAATCCACTTGAAAGATTACAAAACGGTAATTAATTGGCTATGTCTATTTATTAAGATAAACTGAGAACTAATTCCCAACTTACTAATTATGCAGTGGTTCTCACTTAATGAGAAAGGACAACACTGTCACATGATATCCATGCAAGACTGTTTGATTCCAAATGAAGATTCCACTCCTCAATATAAGTCTCATTTTTATTCAAGGTGACTTGTCATACTCAGACTTATCCCTATTGTTTCATAAGTATATATAAATTGTTGCATCATTCTTTGCTTCTTCTTCTTCTTCTTCATGCAGATTTCCAGCGGGCCTTTATCAAACAAACAATAAGGGATTTACAACACATGTGAAGACCCAATTATTGTCTCCATCAATCACATACACCGTGAACCTTGTATACGACAGTTTCTCAATTGATGAACAACGGTACGTACACCTCAAGTACAGATTAAGAGGAGAGGCAACAACTTCTGTTGTGTACCTTGCAAATCAGAGACAAAATGATCGGTTGTATGTGGCTGAATTGTATCAATTCACTAGCGATGGGAGTATTGTTGATCTTGAAATTATTTTTGAAAATTCTGGAACCAAAATATACGGAGTAGAAGGCATCCTGTTTCAGCCCCTGGAAAAAGTAAGCTGACATATACCAGTTTATTCATCTTAATCCTTTTTTATAATAGTTTTAGAATCTAAAAGATTCTTACAAATGAGGTTAACTGCCAGAATAACTTGAATTACAATTGCCAATGAGGTCATGTTGGGTTGTGTCAGGAAACGGGCCATTTTTCAAAAAAAAAAAAAGTATATTTATAATCCTGGAACCAGTATACAACGAGTAGAAGGCATCCTGTATCTTAAACATTCTTACAAAATAGGTCAACCACCAGAATATTTTGAAATACAGGTGGCAATTGGGAAATGAAGGTTGGGTTGGGACGGGTGGATTATGAATTGCTAATAGAATTAAAAATTTAGTTAGAAATTTAAAACAAATAAATTGTCAATGGAGATACGATATTTATAGAAGTTAGGTGGCAGCCCATCAGAATTAATAGGTTCTTAAGAGGCAAATAAGTACTATTCCATTGTTTATAACTAATGATTATGAAGAAAGGATATCAATTGTTAGAGGATGACAGGGTGGAGCATATCGAAAGTATATCAGATTCAGACACTTATTGGGAACAAAGGATACCAAATGATTATGAAGAAACACTCAAATTGTCAAAAGTTAGTTTGGAGTGGAAAACAAAGAAGGAACTATACTCAATTCTTTTCAAAGGGTTCGTGCTTGATAATGGTCATCAGTTAATTTTTAATACTTCCAATTTTCAAAACCCATTTCAAACGTAATATTCCTGCACTTACCGTATCTATATCGATTTACAGTGGTTCAGTATTGATAAAAATGGGAAGAAATGTCAAATGCTATCTGCAAGAGCAGCAGCATTTGTAATAGATGACAATAACTCAACTTGGGAGTCTTCCAACGAATCAAGGTTCTTCCTTTATATTTCTTGCTAGTTTTTCAGTAATAGTTTATATCTTATGCTTATGTTTGCACCACTTTGCAACTGCATAGGAATAAAGATACCTTTTGAAGAAATTTTATGTATTTATGAATCTTTCTCTTGCACGCAACTGAGATATGATAAATTTTGGCAGAAACATTAGAATCTAGTTTGGTAGTACACTAGTGCTTATCCACCTTAAGTGGCAAGCCATATTTAAATAGACTAATATTGAAATCTGTACAATAAGCAATCCATTATACATAGCTCTATTGACCCTTGTTTCCTCTATCAGACTTCTGGATATTCATGCCCACATTCCACAACTTTGCTACATGGACGGCTGCCTCATTTGGCTTCACTTTAAAACTCATTAGCTTAAGCTTTATAGTGTCAATAATCATTGCATACAGCACGTCCCAACTCACTTTCATCTTTGAAATTCTGTGACCTTTTTCCTGCCATATGAACTATACAGCAGCAGCAAATACGAGTCTTCTAAGTTCTAAGGATGCTCCAAATGTTGTTTTATGATCTAGGAGCTAAATCCTGAATAATATCTTGCCAACCATTAGCCAACCCATTCAAACCAATCATATCTGCAACTTGGCCCATTACTTCACTTATCCCATCTAGTGACTTATTCTGTGTTTGTAACCTTTCTTGAATTGCCATCCATAGGAGATTTGTATGTCTAGGATTACACTGAGAGTACCATACCAAGGAAAACCACTGCACTTCTGGAGTTTGACCTCTAATAGCTTCCCAAACATGTTTATCAGCAAACACGACTTCTTTACCTTTTTGAGTTTTTCCAATACCACTACATCATTTCACATAGGAGATTTGTATGTCTAGGCTCGGTGTTGCTTGTAACTTTAGGATATATTGTATGCCACTCCAATGGCCACTGAATTTGATGACTCTATCTCTCATCTCATACAAGTTCTTTCATCTCCAACTGTCTAAGCTCTTGTGTTTAACTTCCCAAACACTTCTGCCTTGTTAGTTCATTGTGTGAATCCATTATATTCCATAAATGGGTAATAGTTAAGAAAGACACTTTATTATGCTGCAATATTCCTTAAATTCTTGATGATTTGAGTTTCATTCTATTGATCCAAATCTTTCAACCCAAAACCTCCTGGTATGGGTCAATCTTACACAAGGGCCATACAGTTCCTTATTAAAACTATAGGGACCTTTTGTGTCATCTTCTAATAGTAAGCTACAGTTAGTATAAAATGATGAAAAATAGTAGGTGTTTAGTATCTTGTTCATTGTGATAATTGAAAAGGAAATAATCTCATCAAAGCTGTTCTTTGTTAGTGTTACGATCTAGTGAGTTGTTCTCACTAGATTAGTGTATCAGTTAATGAATAAGAGCATACCTCCTTGATTATTGAAGTGTAGTAAATCCGAATATCCCAAGTATGCCAAAGCATTGTATGACTTTGGTTTGGTGTGTGATGGCATGTAAATTTTCCATTGACCAATTCCACTAAGTTTAAATGTTATCACTGTTTGATGTTGGCATGTGTTATGACACCTGTTAGACAATAAACATAAACAACTTAATACATTAGTAGGCTTCTACCACTTGGAAACCTTAAACACATTCCAAATTTAGTACATAAATAATGAGCTTTTTTGTTTCTGCAGATTTGGAGAAGTGCTTGTAATAATAGGCGGCTACAAATTTCAAATTCAAAGGAGAATAGAACCCCAAGAAGTATCACCTGAAACAACATATGCAGCTTTCCTTGTCTACAAATTACCACAAGACCAATCAACATTTGAGGCTCCTATTCAGATGGGCTATGATTCGTTTATCTATTTAGTAAGCCCTCCAGTCACCCCAGTTATTGGACCAAAGCTTGATGAAAATACCTACAACCCACTGAATAGATACAAAGGGAATGCCCTTCCGCAACAGAGGTCCGATGGTTGGATGGAAGTCAAAGTATGTCAGTTTAAAACAAAAACTACCACCGAATCAGTTCCTATGGATCGTTATTTTAAGCATCCCGGTGAGAAGAATCTTAAGGGGCTTATGATACAAGGAATCGAGCTGAGACCCATATAGATGATTTTCTGCAATGATTTTGTAGTGGCCAATTTATTGATAATAATGTTTGCATTAATTTTCATAAGTTGATTTGTGGGAGATATTGTGAAAATTGAGCTCCAATTTCTGCAAATTGTTAACCGGGTCAAACCCCGGGTCGAAGGTGAAGAAGATAAGGTTTTGACAATTCTTTAATGAAAAGTTTTTATTAGATATGAAGAAAATAACCAAAAGCCCAAAACACATTTTCATTGTTTTGCTTAGTTTTATTATGATTTGATTTATTGTATTATTTGGTGATTTTGTATTTTTGAAGCAACTCAAGTGTTGCAAATAAGTACTCTTCTGCAAAATACATTCATATGGCTTGTTAATTTTCACATTAAATATGAATGTCAAAAAATTTTGACAATCAACATTCTGCTGGAAAATAAACTATATATAAATATCAAGAAGTGTCGCTTTATGCAATTAAGCTTGATCTTTCTTGGATTTGTTATTAGTAAAAACGGTATTCGTGTTGACGAGGAGAAAGTAAAGGCAATTGAAGAATGGCCAATCCCAAAGTCTGTGTCCGAGATACGAAGCTTTCATGGACTTGCTACTTTTTATAGAAGATTCATCAGTAATTTAAGCACTACTGTGGCTCCTTTGACGAATTGCTTATAGAAACGAAAATTCACGTTCAGTTCAGATAAAGACAAGACTTTTGCACTAATTTAAGAAAAATTATGCACCACGCCGGTACATGCTCCCCAGTTTTGATGAATTGTTTATGGTCGAATGTGATGCATTTTGGGATAGGGATTCGAGCTATTCTTTCAAGAGAGACGGCCTGTTGCTTATTCAGCGGGAAGTTAAGTCATGCTCGTCAAAAGTGACAATTTATGATCAAGAATTTTATGCGGTGTTTACGGCTTTAAAGCATTGGGAACATTATCTTATTCAAGATCAATTTGTTCTCAACACTGACCATCAAGCATTGAAGTATATCAAAAGCCAAATGGATGCAAGTTGAATGCATGCTCTTCGAGTTTCTTACCTTCAAAAATTTCCTTTTAGGTTGTAGCATAAAGCAGGACATCAAAATCAAGTAGGTGGTGCTTTGAGGAGACGTGCAACACTATTTGTGAGTTTGCGACTTTGATCCATGAGGTGAGTGGATTTGAAGTTTTGTGTGGCTTATATGCTAATGATGAAGATTTTGGTAGCACATGGAGTAAACTTCTGATTTTTCTGTGAATGACGGTTATCATTTTAAGGGTAACCATTTGTGTATACCTCGTAGCTCGCTAAGAGAAAAGTTGATTCGTGATCTACACGGACGGGAATTAAGTGGTGGTCGGGAAAATACTATAGATAGCTTGTAATAGTGGTATTATTGGCCCCAACTAAAGCGAGATGTGGGTAAGTTTGAACAACAGTGCCACACATGTGAAACGTCAAAGGGACAATCACAAAAACCGGTCTCTACATGCCAATACCGGTTCCTGAGTATATATCGGAAGATTTATTAATGGAATTTGTTCTTGGTTTACATCGAACTCAACTTGAAGTGGATTTTGTTTTTGTTGTTGTCGGAAGCTTCTCCAAAATGGTGCATTTTATCCCATGTAAGATGATATCAGATGCTTCACATGTGGCTTGTCTATTTTTTCGTGAAGTGGTTCGTCTATATGGAGTGCCAAAGTCCATTGTTTATGATCGTGATACGCTGTTCATAAGTCACTTTTTAATAACTTTTTGACATATGTTTGACACGTCATTGAAGTATAGCAGTTCACCTCATCCACAAACTGATGGACAAATGGAGGTTGTTAATTGAACACTAGAAAATTTGATTAGTTGCATCTGTGGTGATCGACCAAAGCTGTGGGACTATGCATTTCGTCAAGCAGAATTTTCATTTAATAACACTACCCACAGTTCAATCGGGAGATCACCATTCTCGGTTGTGTATCAAAAGCCTCCACGTCATGTTGTATGCTTGTTGAAACTGCCTAATGTTTCCAATTATAGTCATGTTGCAGCCAAGCTAGCGAATGACTTACAATCTGTTCAAGTTGAGGTTCGACAAAAGTTGGAAGAAACTAACCACAAAAGGCTAGTGACAAACATAGACAGGTCAATGTATTTGATGTTAGAGATATGGTGATTGTTTTTCTTCATCGTGAACGATTCCCAATTGTCCGATATAACAAGTTCCAGCCCAAGAAGTATGGACCATTCATGATAGTGATCATGATAATGCCTATGTGGTTGACTTGCCTAAAAGACTATGAGTATCTCTAGTACTTTCAACATGCTATACATGTCGCTTTATCATGCTTCTGATGTTCCATTATATCCGGGCAACTCGAGGACGAGTTCTTTTTAAGTGGAGGCTAATGTGGGACACAAATAATAGGACCGACCCATTATGCCAATTACTTAATTGGTTTCCTATTTGCGAAATACTTGATTACTATTTGTAGTCCCAGCCGTGTTTCAATATGGATCGGTTTTGGTTGAGTCAAAAGTAAAATGCAAACAAGTGTATAAACTAAAGATAACTTATTATTTGTCTAACCATTGTAACATTACATGTTTACAAGTATTTATAGGTTTCCAAATGGTGTGTTGAACCATTGTAACCTTTCACTAATAGTTGTGTCTAGTCCGAATGGGTGTGATGAACCTACATGATGGTTTGGTCAAGTTATAACCCAAACGACATGTCCTATCTAAGAGTCATGGTCCAAACGACATGACTCTTGGTCATTTACAGAAATTCTAAAGTTGACTTTTAACTATAATAACTAACTAGCGGTTGTAGAGTTTCTAATCTACAAACTTGGTCCTTCACGTTTTCCTTTGAAGCAATATCGAGATTATAAGTTGATTTACATTCTCCTCCTTAATCTTGATCGTTGCTTCGTCCGAGATCTTGAAGTCCGAGCATTTGTCTCATAGTTGTAAACTTGAGTCTTGGTAAAGCTTTTGTTAATATGTCTGCTCTTTGTAGTTCTCCGTTAACGTGTTCCACATTAATATGACCATTCTCTACGCATTCCCGAATGAAATGATAGCGAATGTCTATATGTTTACTCCTTCCATGAAATACTGGGTTCTTCACGAGTGCTATAGCTGATACGTTGTCAACTCTAAGTGTTATCCTTTTTTCTTCCAATCCAGTTAGTTCACTAAGTAAACGTTTTAACCATAAGGCTTGACATGCTGCTGCAATAGCTGCCATGAATTCTGATTCACATGATGAGAGTGCCACTGTCGGTTGTTTCTGAGTATTCCAGGTGATAGGTGACTCTCCAAAGTAAAATACGACTCCAGTAGTTCCTTTTCCTTGATCGGTATTGATTCCATAACTACTGTCACTATAACCTGTTATCTTGCAGCCGCCTTCCTTCTTGTATATTATTCCATGTTCTTTCGTTCCTTTGATGTATCGGATTACTTGTTTCACTGCCTTCAGATGATGATCCTTTGGCTCTTGCATAAATCTGCTGAGTAGTCCGACTGAGTAACTAAGATCCGGTCTTGTATGTAGTAAATATCTGAGACTTCCAATTAAGCTACGGTAATAAGTTGCGTCAACTGGGTTTCCATCTTCCGCCTTGACCAACTTAGTGCCGGGATCCAATGGTATCTTGGTATCATTGCTATCCGTCATATTAGTCTCTTTTAGGATCTTGTTAATGTATCCGGTTTGCTTGATTGTAATCTCTCCTCCTGTCTGTGTAACTTCTATCCCAAGGTAATATGCTAGCAATCCTAAGTCGCTCATTTCAAATTTATTTTCCATTTGGGATTTGAACAAGTCTATTTCCTTCTTTGGAGTTCCCGTGATGATTAAATCATCTACATATACTCCAACTATCAGTGTAGAAGTCTTGCTTCTCTTCGTGTAAACTGCTTGTTCGAGATTACATTTCTTAAAGTCCAATGACTTCAAGGTTTTGTCAAGCTTCACATTCCAAGCTCTTGGTGCTTGTCTTAAGCCATACAAAGCTTTAGTTAGCTTGTAGACTTTTCCAAGGTTTCCTTGTTGTATGAAACCTTCAGGTTGTGTAACATAGACTTCTTCCTTCAGTTCTCCATGTAAGAATGCTGATTTTACATCTAAGTGGTGTACTTGCCATCCATGGTATGCTGCTAGTGCTAATATTAATCGAACTGTTTCTATCCTAGCAACTGGTGCAAATACCTCATCAAAGTCTATTCCTTGTTCTTGTACATAACCTTTTGCTACTAATCTTGCTTTATACTTAATGATCTTTCCTTGTGCATCTCTCTTGGTTTTGTAAACCCATTTGAGTCCTATTGCCTTCTGATTTGGAGGCAATGTTGTTAAGGTCCATGTGTTGTTCTTGTTGATTGAATCTAATTCAATCTCCATGGCCTCAATCCATTTCTTATCCATTGATGCTTCCTTGTAGTTACGAGGTTCTTCTTCAGTGAAGAATAAGCTAGGTGCTTCTACTGGTTGTGCAGTTGCATAAATTTCTGCTAAATCTTTTAGACCTCGTACTGGACTGTGATCATATCTATGTCGTGAGCTCCCTGATGAGCTAATAGTAGTAGCTTCTATTTCATCTTCCGAGTTAGGTTCGTAATTGTATGTTGGTGGTGTGACTGGTGAATCTGGTTCTGATGTCGGATCTGGTAATGGATCCGGTATTGGATACGGGTTCTCATTGTTTTCTAAGTTGACTTGTGTAGGAATTTCATTGTCAACTCCATCTACCACAAAACTAGCCCAAAAGGAGTCTTGTGTACTTGTATCCTCTTCACTCGTATCCTAATCCCACGGTTTTGTTTCCATAAACTTTACGTCCCTACTAACATGTTTCTTCTTTCCTACTGGATCATATAGCCTATATGCTTTTGATCCTTCCTCTACTCCTAAATAAACCATCGGTATGCTTCGGTCATCCAACTTCTTCAAATGAGGGATTGTTATTTTAGCATAAGCTGTGCATCCGGATATTCTTAAGTTTTCTAGGTTTGGTTTTCTTTTGAGTTTTTACCACTACATCTGTTCATAAAGGATTAGTGTAGGCCATTCCAAACACTTGTGCCTTTTAACTTCTTTGTGTGAATTCATTATGTTCCATAAATGGGTAATAGTTAAGAAAGACACTATTACAATGCAAAATTCCATAAATGCTTGATGATTTAAGTTTCATTTATCCATCCAAATCTTTCAACGCGGAACCTCATTGATTCTTTGGTTTGCAAATATTATTCCATGCCACGTTATCCCTGACTTAACTAATTCATTGACACCATAGGAAACTTTTCAAAATCTTTTGCAATTGTTTTAGGAAGCATGCATGGTTACTAGAGCCCAGTAAATCCGAATAGACTCAAGAACATAATCAATGATTTATGAAAAGCTTTAAAAGTGAGCCCTAAACATTGGATTTTGTACCACTACAGTATGCTAAGGCATCGTAGACTTTGCTTTGGTCTGTGATGGCATGTACATTTTCCATTGACCAATCATACTCAGTTTAAATGTTATCACTGTTTGAAGTTAGCATGTCTTATGACCCAGTTAAACATTAAACATAAACAACTTGACACATTAGATTTTTTGTTTCTGCAGATTTAGAAAAGTACGTGTAATAAGTGCCGGACAAATTTGAAATTAAGGAAGAATTTAGATCCGACATATTATCTCCTGAAACAAACTTTGCAAGTTACCTTGTCTACAAATTACCAAACGACCAGTCCACATTTGAGGTTCCTTTGGATCTGAATACTAAAAATGGCTGCTCTAGTAATCTTTGGTATATCTATTAGCCAGCCCTCCAAACACCCCAGCTATTGGACCAAAGTTGGATGAAAACAGTTACAACCCACTAAACAGACACAAACTAAGCGTTGTTCCACAACAGAGGAGTGATGGTTGGACCGAAGTTAAAGCATGGCAGTTTCAAACCAAGAAGACTTCGGAAACTGTTTCAATGTTATCATGAGTTAGAGCATCCTGGTAAAAAGGATCTTAGTGGGCTTATGGTACAAGGAATTGAGCTTATACCCATATAGATATATACTCTGTTTTTTGTGAGACTCAAGTGTAAAGACAATTATATGTTTGTTCATTGATAGTTTATATATTCCTAAATCAAGACTCTAAAAGGGTCAATTTTCTGCATTTAATGGAAGAATTAGAGAAACATTGTTGGCATTAATTTTCATATAAGTTGATTTTTAGGAGATATGTTGATAAAATACTACAATTTTGTAAAAATGGTGACCGGGACAATACCGGGTCGAGTGAAAAAGATGATTAAGTGGACGTAGGGTTGAGCATAATTGATCGCTTACCGGACCGAATAAAAATTTCAAGAGCGCCTTCCACTTCTAATAGGCCACGAACTAGACCAGAATCATTCTCAACGAGTCCATAAGGAGTGATCCCATTTTTTTCATCGGGTCCGGGTAGAGACCAAAGATCTTGAGTGACCGATCCGGCAGAACAACTCAAAAGATAAAGAAGTAGCGTTAATTTCTTCATGCTCGTTCCAAGTTCGAAGTACCAATTGTACAAATAATAATCCACTTCGTTACATGATTTCTTTTTCATATAGATAGATATAGGATCTATGGGGCAATTACTTAAAAGTGAAGTATATGTGGTCTTGATGTACTCTTAATCCTTTTTTTTAAAAAATTTATTTATTACATCCCATGAGTAGGGATGGCACCCGTGGGTAATGGGCACGGGTACCTCTAACCCGTCACTCGCCCACGTAGTTTTTTTCTCACCCATCACCCACCAATGGGTACAATTTTCTACCCATGCCCTTACCCGCGGGTATTTGTTGCCCATGGGTTAGTGTTATGCAACAAAATTACAAAATGATGATATGAAACTAACAATGAAACTGTGTAACAAGACACCAATCAATTTGCGAAATACAACTTTGATTATTTTATCTTTCATATTCTCTTTTTAGTCTTGAAACTCAAACAAACTTTTAGGTTAATGTGTTTTCTTGAGACTTGGTGGTAACTACTAAATGTATACCTGCAACATCATAAATATTTTAATTAGTATAATTAATTTTAACATGGGTTTATGGGTACACCCACGTGTATTTTGACGGGTGTACCCTTCGGTATTTTAAATGGGTGTCATGAGTTTACCCGCGATGGGTATGCCTCACCCGTCACCCACCCGCCACCCATTGATGGGTACATATTTTCACCCATGACCCCCCCCCCTGGGTGAAAATTGACGCGTTTACCCACCCATTTATGGCGGGTACCCGCGGGTTGCGGGTTTTTTCTCGCCCATTGCCATCCCTACCCATGAGAGCATTGTCTCTGTTGGGCCAATCTTGACACTAACATTTGAGCCTACTAGTATAGCCCTTGGTTGTCCAGTGCTTGATGTCAAAATAAGCCTCATTGAAACCTCAGTTAGCTGCAAAAGGTTAACAACCAGTATCCCAAACCGGCTCACAATCAGTTGTCTTCTATGATGTGAGGGCATACATGACTCATTCAGTGGTTTTGGCTATGGGGTGATACATGAATCATTCAGTGGCTTTGTCTATGGGGGTGCCAATGATTGAACCATGGACCATGTGCCAAGGATTGAACCATGGACCTTGTGCTTGTTAGGTGCAAAGATGCCCCACCCATTACCAACTATTTAAGCTATGCGCCATTGGCTCATTGAACCCTGAGTATGAACGCAGATTGTGACTCTTTTGGTAAACATACAACAAAGCCTACAAGATGGATTTAAGAAAAAAGAAAACAATTAATCTTCTATAGTATGATTGTCTTTCACATTAAATTCAACGAATGCCTAGTCAAATAAAATGACACGCTAACCACTGCACCCCACAATTATTTTAGGCAACTATGCTTTGAAGGAATCTCATCTACACTTGCAGCAATTTGTATGAAACTGCATATTTGATTTTTCTCATTGTATTTTATGATAAACAATGACTGAGAAGTATGGGTTGTTTTATCGTCTCTTGGACATCAACTAATAACAATGATCTTGTTAAGATCAAAACATTTAATGCAAAGACGCATAATGGTGATATTTGAGCATATAATCTTTCCATGAGAAAGAAAGAAAATATAGTATCATAAATTTACAAGAAAAAAAATAAGCAGGTTTAATTAAGACATCAAAGTTAAGGAAAAAAAATCAGTAAACAATTTCAAACACAAGGAACAATCACTTATATTGTTTATTCGCCTCTACACGAAAGTCTTCACATACGTATGCTAGTGGTACTGCAATAGATTTAGTTCATAACTTACTGGTTCTTGCATATCTACCATTAAGGAAGTATGTCCAGGTAGATTAGTACGCATTGCTAATTAAAGTATACAAAAGAAAGTCCAAAAGACTAACGCCTGATATACTCAATTCCCAGTGAGTCCTAACAGTGTTTTAATAACTAAAAATCCTAAGTTCAAAAAAAAATGCAAAATAATATAATCAAATTTAAAGCGGAATTGACTCGAGCTCGTTAATGTTCTGTTTCGAGTTGAGCTAAAACAAGCTTTGTTTAACGCAATCCCAAATACGTCTAATAGCCCATAACTACTTCTAGGAAACATGCCTTCACATTATTTATAGAACTCTCTTATAATTGGATCAAAATAATGCTTTAATGTTTATTACTTTTAGACAATTACTTATGTTTTATTTCGTTGTAAAAGTATGGGTCATAGTGGGTCAAAAGGCTGTTAATGGGCGGGTTAAACTTGTTAACCCAAACAGTCCTTGTAGGATGAATTTGACAGTTATTTCGTTGTTAGTTATATGACAGTTAGAGTGAAACGACACAATGGTTCACCACCAATAGTCATGTCGTTTCACATAGTATATATATGTAACAAATTCGTATTAATCAATATCATATAGAAGTCTCTTTATTTTACTTACACTATTATTACCATTTTGTCTCAAACTCTATTTTACACAGTTTCACATTTACACTATGGTTTATCCAAAACGTTTCATTGAAGGCAATTGGCTAAAGCCTAAACCTGTGACAAGATACCAACAGTGGTATCAGAGCACGTTTTCGAATCCTTGGGAAAGTCAATTGCACAGAAACACATATCATGTCCCAAACAGACACTACCCACAAAGAGAAACCAACCCAACCTTTTCAAATTGGCCAAAACAAAAAAGTATATATCACCAGAAGGAAAACATTTGTTAAGAAAGAAAGTAGAAGAAGTGGTGTCCTATAATTCTTTAAAAACAAAACACCCTATTGGAGGCAGTTACAAACAAATAGGAGAACCAACTAATTTATCCAAGAAGGATAAAAGAGCACGTGCTATATCTGCAAAAAGAGGGGACACGTTTTTAGAAAGTGCACAGAAAAGGCAAAAGAAACCCACACTGAGAAAACTGAATCAAAGGAGATGGAAACTTCAACAAATGAAACTCCACAAACTCATGAAGATTTCAAATATGAGCCTGAAACAGTGCATGTTTCTACAGACTTCATGGTAGAAGGTTCTGATTTAGTAAACTGGGATGGAATATGGTACGTTAGTACTACATACAAGAAACATATGACTCCCATGAAGCACTTGTTCAAGAGATTGATGCAAAGGTTCAAGGTAGAGGGGACAGAAGAAACATAACAAAAATTCATTGTATCATATGGCATAGGAGAAATGATGGTACCTAATGTAATTTATACTCCTGAAATTACATTGAATGTTCTCAGTTTGGACCAGTTGGTTGGAAGAACAGGGTTATGTGGTAAGTTATGATGGCAATAGATGCAAGGTTAGATACATGTTTGACAACATGAATGAAGAAGCAGTTGAAGGACATAACATAATTGAAGGAGAAAGTGAACACAGTATTGTTGCAAGTTACAACAAATTCTTAGATGACTATTTCAAATCTCTAGACCCTGGAGATGAGTGTTCATTGATCAAAGGCATGGAAGAACTAAGAATGGACAAAGAAGTTGAACATGATTATGTGGACACAGAGTACATAAGCATGAATGAGACTCTATATTTCATGAGGGTAAATTCTTTCCACAGATTCATAGCATTTTTAGATTTACTTGATATAGATAAATTTGTCTATGGAAACTGGGAAGTTTTGAAAGGAAAATTCATGGAAATGATCAAATGGTTCTACTTAGAACACTTAGGACAAGCCACACTGGGTGAATTGCCACCAACTATTGGGGCAATCAAAATTGATTTATTAGGCTTATACAAATTTGTGGATGTACTGGGTGGTTACATGCATGTATCACTCAATGGAAACTGGTACCAAGTGGCTAGGATACTTGGTTTAGCATATGAACATCATGAAACAGTGAAAGAAATGTATAAGGAATACACTGGCATGGTCAAGGTTTACTATGAAGAGGCAAGAAGGATGCAAGGAAAACCTGAGGAAGTGACAAGCAAAGATGTTGCTGATGAGTCACAAAGTGATGCACATCATGGTGCAAAGGTTGATGCACATGATGCCCAAGTACAAGACATGCAGGATGAATCTCCTAGAAAGAAATGCAAGACTGAGAGAGATGATATGCAAATTGATGGCAGTGGAAGCAAGTTTGGAACAACAAGCAATGGAAGTGATAGTAGCAGCAGTGATTTTACCATAATCACATGAAGATGGAACCAAGGCAGATCAAGAAAGAAGCATTCAAGCATTAGGAGGGAGAATGTGATCAAAATAATGCTTTAATGTTTATTACTTTTAGACAATTACTTATGTTTTATTTCATTGTAAAAGTATGGGTCATAGTGGGTCAAAAGGCTGTTAATGGGCGGGTTAAACTTGTTAACCCAAACAGTCCTTGTAGGATGAATTTGACAGTTATTTCGTTGTTAGTTATATGACAGTTCGAGTGAAACGACACAATGGTTCACCACCAATAGTCATGTCGTTTCACATAGTATATATATGTAACAAATTCGTATTAATCAATATCATATAGAAGTCTCTTTATTTTACTTACACTATTATTACCATTTTGTCTCAAACTCAATTTTACACAGTTTCACATTTACACTATGGTTTATCCAAAACGTTTCATTGAAGGCAATTGGCTAAAGCCTAAACCTGTGGCAAGATACCAACAATAATTTCATCGAACAAAGACTCATTAGCCAAATCAACTCACCATTAAGAAGATGGAGATGAAGGGTATCAACAACATATATATTAATAATCATCAGCCATACATATGACCAGGTGGATTTATCAATATGTGTTCCAGTACTATATATATATGTCACCATTAATTTTTATCTCAGAAACATATATATTCACTAACAAATATATGACCGAGGTCAAGCGTGTCAACATCAAATGAATGATCTAAATAATGTTTCAGGGTATGAAAGTGTTAGCATTGTATTTTTATATTATGAAGTGTCGGTCATTATATTCTTGAATCATGTAATAGGTTGCGTTAGAAAGTGTTTTAGGAAGTTATATGTTCATTTATCAATTACTAGAAAGTCTAAGGGCCAAATATGTATAAGATCAAAAGCCCTAGACTTCACACCTATATAAGGAATTGTATAACCTACTTTGAGGTTGGTTGATCATTTGGTAATAATATAAGTTCTTTATTTCACACACTTGATCCTCCCATCTCTCTCTCTCTACATCTCTCTTTCTCTCTCTAGATCTAGGTGAATAAGGTCGTGATTAAGGTTGTATACGGGCTCCTACAAGTGGTATCAATCGCCAAGGGATAGATTTAGGTTGGTTTAGATTTAGTTTTGTATTGGTTTTTGGGTCGTTTGGTATTATTTGGGTCGCTTGTTTTATTCTTCCATTCGTTAGGTTCTTTGGTTCGTTTAGATTGATAAAGGTTTGAAGGATTTTGGAGTTTTGATAGGTTACTACTCGTTAGGATTGATTTCTACACGTTCTTGTTCAAAAAAAAATTCGATCAGATTAATTTTTTTTGGGTCTTAGCGAGTATGGAAATTAGGGTTTAGCGAGTATGGGCTTTTTGTGGAAAATCTTGCGAGTATTGATTTTTTGTTAGCGAGTATGAAGAGTTCTTTAGCGAGTATCATATATTGTTTAGCGAGTATGCTATAGAGAGTTGCGAGTATCGAATTTTTTTAGCGAGTATCGTTGTGATTTTGGCGAGTATGCCTGTATGCCTTATCGATTGCGAGTAAGGTTTTCTTATTAGCGAGTATCATCAAAACTCTGCTCTGCGAGTATCATTACTACTTCAGCGAGTATCAACATAATCTTAGCGAGTATCAAGGATTACTTAGCGAGTATCAACAAAATTCTAGCGAGTATCATATTGAGATTTGCGAGTATCAGTTACTTTAGCGAGTATCACAGTTTCTTAGCGAGTTTCAAAGTATCTGAGTGAGTTTTTTGGCGGGAAAATTTGAGTAAACTTTATTTTTTACAGGAGATTAAACGTTCAATTTTTACGCGAGATTTAAATTTTGGTATAACGTTGAAAATTTTGACCAAAAATTCAAATTTTTAGGCCAAAATTCAAATTTTTTCGACAAAATTTGGCGTCAAAATTTTTTGAAACTCAAATTTTTCGTGCAACCTTAGAATTGCATTTCATAGTGTTTTTCAAATTTTAGGTAAGAAAATTTTCTAATTCGATTTTTGGAGGGAAAACTCAAACTCACTAAGAACAACCGTATCAACCAACGACGTTTCACAAATCAAACCTAATCTACATCAACAACCTAAGTTCATCCTAAAGATCCAACAACAACTTTTCACGACTTTTCACTTTGAATCACATCATTNAATAATTTCATCGAACAAAGACTCATTAGCCAAATCAACTCACCATTAAGAAGATGGAGATGAAGGGTATCAACAACATATATATTAATAATCATCAGCCATACATATGACCAGGTGGATTTATCAATATGTGTTCCAGTACTATATATATGTCACCATTAATTTTTATCTCAGAAACATATATATTCACTAACAAATATATGACCGAGGTCAAGCGTGTCAACATCAAATGAATGATCTAAATAATGTTTCAGGGTATGAAAGCATATGTTTTACTTTTTGGCAACCAGACAATTCCGTTTTTATTGGCTCCTTAAAAATATATTAGGAGAACAATAAGTCTTTCTATGTTTGTCTTTCACGATAAATCCAAGAAAAGCCTATTCACGTAAAATGACGTTACAACAACTCCACAATTAATTTGGCTAATACAGACAAAAAGAAACTTTTTTAAATGCAATTATGATGAACGAATCTCAACTAACCCAAGCATAAAAGCCTAACTTTTGGCATTGTTATCTGATTTTTTCTATTACTATTATTTAAGCTACCAATTATATATAATGACCTCTTTCATGAAAGAGTTTGAACATCTTGAAATTAAACAGGAAGATATTAAATTAGCCACCAACAAATTTTATGAAAAAAATGTTATCAGAAATGATGGTTTTGATAAGGCCTATAAAGGGGAAATGTCTCTGATATGATCTCTGGATAATTAATTATGGAATAAGTATTAGGTTATTTTATTTAATTAGTATATAATGTTTAATTAAAGTAAAGATAATATCTTGTTCTACAAGATAGGTATTAGGTATCTTTTTATTATAAATGATGAATAGGGTTGTAATTCTGATTATGTTGAATGATATGAATTATTGATTTGGTTATCAATATCGGGGGGTCGGTTTATCTCATTAATATAAACCATCGGGGGGTCGGTTTATCCCATTAACATAAACCATCTATCTTGTTTATTTTCTTCTCTTTATTCTATTATCGAGTTGGTTCGTACCAATTGGTATTCAGAGCTGTTTGATTCTAGGGTTTAAAAAAAATTACTGTTCACCGGAATTTACTGTTCATCCCGGAGTTACTGCTTATCAGATTAGTCATGAGTAACTTCGAGAAAAGAATGGAGGCTATGAGAGCTGAGTTAGCTCGTAAACATGAAGAGATTATATATCTATTGAAAAAAAGGGCGATTTCAATGGGTCGCGCTAAGGAGGTTGAAGAATGGGAGAAGTGGCGTGATCTTAAAAGAGCTCAGGAAGCAGAAAGCCACCTCATCACCCCGGTTCCAACCAAACTGATTGCAGCAGAAAAAAGTAGTAAAGATAGTAGCACTGTGGAGGAGGATTCGTTGCAAAAAATTTCAGAGAGCCAAAATTATGACGAACAACCCATTCCTTTAGTAACAATGACAGTAGTCAACAATCAGATGGGTAATATTGCTTCAAAAAACCTGAAGGAGGTGGTAAATGAGTTACAGATTGACGATGTTGAAGAAACGCAGGGGGTTTTCAATGAATATGGAAGCAACACAGATTGTAAACAATTGGACTTGTCAAATTCTGAAAAATGGGAGACAATAGGTAGCCGACATCAGTCGCATGAAGATGGTTGGGGGCTGAAAGCAGATCAGTTTCTAGAATATCCTAGGTCTTTTATTGAAGGATTTCGTCTGTCATTACAATGTTGTCTTCCAAGAAGAATATGGGATCCCGGAATCACTTAACGTGACATTTTCAAGACAACACCTTGAGGACAAGGTGTTTTTGCGGGCGGAGTATTGATATGATCTCTAGATAATTAATTATGGAATAAGTATTAGGTTATTTTATTTAATTATTATATAATGTTTAATTAAAGTAAAGATGATATCTTGTTCTACAAGATAGGTATTAGGTATCTTTTTATTATAAATGATGAATAGGGTTGTAATTCTGATTATGCTGAATGATATGAATTATTGATTTGGTTATCAATATCGGGGGGTCGGTTTATCTCATTAATATAAACCATCGGGGGGTCGGTTTATCCCATTAACATAAACCATCTATCTTGTTTATTTTCTTCTCTTTATTTTATTATCGATCCGGTTCGTATCAGTCTCACTCCACGTCATGTTGTTCTAAAGCAACCATGCCTCGCCTCGCCCCATGATGATATTAAACTATATATAGAGACTTCATAACCACTCATTTCTTATTTATTTTAATCTTCTAGAACCATGTAATCAGGGTGACTAATATTGTGGATTGGTTCATTTGAGTTATATTTTGTGGATATTTGGTTGGAAGACAAAGAAAAAAACTCAAATGGGATAATATAGGTCAAACGGGTCAAAAGTTATGGAAAGTGTTAAACAAAATGTGTTACAGATCAACCCAACTCGAACTGTCCCAGAATTTATGTATTTTGAGTTTTTGACTCATTACCATACATTTCGTTAGCTTCATGCACAGCCTATAACTTAATTGAACTCTTTTGAAAAGTTATAATCTTTTCCATTCGTCATGTTTTCAAGGATTTAAATGCAAACATCCCCAAATAAGACATCAGAAATTCCCGATACTTGTTTCTTATGTAACCCTATGAGTGATGCATAAGAAGTGGCTTCTTTTGGATCTAAAATATTTGTCTACACATGTGTATGATATGTTGCTCTAGTGTGAAAGATCCAGTTTATATCATCAAAGACTGTTGTGATAAATAGTAGTATTTTCCATGTTAAGATGATTAATTGGATTGATTCCCATCTATTTTGAATTAATTTAATTGTTATCATGTTATGTCTAAGGAATTAAATATGTCTAACCAGTCGAAAGCGGCTCGAAACAGGTTTTTAGTGCATAATACGGAGTACCTCCTAATTTTATTTTTCCAAGAAATGGATAACTGTTGTAATAATATAGTTTACATAATCGTGTTGAACCTGCTAATTATTTATTAAAAAATAAATTCTCATGGGTCAAGCGAAACCCGTACCTGAAAATTACCTATTTTGACCCATTGCCCGATTCACACATGTTATAACCAAGAATCACTATTCAGGAGGACGGGGATGCTCGAAATAAAGGTTAAACATGGTATATTAGATTAAAGAATTGGGGAAGGTGTGTGTGTTTTCTAGAGAGAGAAAGAGGAGAAACCACACACACCTTATTATTACAAGTGAACATCCAACCCTCCTAGATGGAACTAGGAGGTTATTTATAGGTGACCAAGTGTCATACTATACATAGTTGACACATTAAGTCCCTTTACTAATAAACTAATGCAATTCCCGACTATAACATTATTTTCAAGGCTAACAATCTCTCCCCAAAGTAATGTTATATGAGAATTGCTTACAATGTTCCCTACAAGCACAATTAAGTAAAACACAATACAAAACATAAGTACAGCAGCTCTGAGAGTGGTCTTCAAGCACCATAGCTTCACTTATACATCGGAGTCTTCTCGGCTGCCATCACTTTGACTTGTAGAGGAACAATGTGTGCGAGTCTAATTAGGGGTTAATAATGACCATTACAATACACTCTCCCCTAATTAGTGCTCTCCCCCAAACTGACAACATCTCTGATGAATGCCCTAAATCTGAAGAAGTCTTTTATGATAAACACATGCGAACCGTCTTTAGTCTTCAAACATGCAGCGGAATATGTAAAACGACTGTAGACTCGACCTTCTTCAAGATTTTCTGTTCGGGGGTACAACATATCAACATCTTCATCTTCACCAAATGCATTCCAGCTATCTTATAAATCAGCCCATAACGTACACATGTAATTAACAAAGGTAGAAACGGTTCAGCCTAGTCACATGGACCTTTAGTACTTCATAAAGTACATATTTAGTTCACATTTCTCTCCCCTGATGATTGCGATCTCATCGAAATCAGCATACCAATGTGTATATGTAGTTGTAACCGGAAGCACCTTTAGAATAGACTATAATCAGCACGTGTGAAGATGTCGATAATCCCAATCTACTAATGATACCATATGAAATTGTCTAACTCTTTATCAACCTCTGAATCAACAACGACGGCTATTTCCATTAACCTCATGCAGGAAAACTCAATATGAAACATGAGAATGAAGTAAGATTCCCCAGACTTGTGACTTAAGCTTGTGGTTCTTGTAGTGACTAAGAACGGTGTAGAGAGTTCGTACTCCATCGAATCCCTAAGTACTCAATACTCTTCAACCAACCAACCATCAAGTATGAGACGTAACACCTCTTGATTATCCACAACTACGTGTGACACTGAGCACTACAACGTAACTCCTTTAAGTGATAGTTAACTAGGTCTTCGTCCGTCCACCCCTTGACCTATGAAAACTAGATAAACCAAGTCGTCGTCACCATTAACGTAACTCCTAGGTTAACATATGTATGTGCCCAACAAGTATCTTCGAAAGTCATGCATCCATCCACCCCTAAACTTTGAGATAAATAAGTACGCATCCGTAAGACTTCACTTCAATCCCAAGCAAAAAATAAAGAATTCTCCTTGTAGTCACAAACTTCTGATATTAGCCATCGTCATTGTATTATGATTCTTGATCATGATTGTTTAAGCAAAACGTGGTGTGTTTGAGGTGTGATATATTGGTATTTATGTAATGAAACAAATAAATGAATCATGTTCTGTATAAGGTGTACCAATGATATCAATGTTTTGGGTGTGGTGATATTAGGGTTTAGGTTTAGTTGATATCATATTTTTCCCTCCAAAAATTGAAATTGAAAAATTTCACGCCCAAACTATGAAAATCACTATGAAATGCGAGTGTAAGGTTGCACGAAAAATTTGAGTTATGAAAATTTTACGCAAAATTTTACCGAAAAAATTTGAATTTTGGCCTAAAAATAGGAATTTTTGGTCAAAATTTTCAATGTTATACCAAATTTTGAATCTTGCGTAAAAATTGAACGTTTAAGCTCCTGCAGAAAATAAATTTTACTCAAATTTTCCCACCAAATTTTGAATCTTGCGTAAAAATTTGAATTTTGGCCTAAAAATAGGAATTTTTTTTTTACTAAACCTTTCTCATACTCGCTGGAATTTGGAGCATACTCGTAAAGAAGAGTTGAACGAAGTATAAGTTTGGCCTTATAAATACTCGCTAAGAACCTTACTCGCAATAACGATAAGGTGAACATAGCTTACTCGCCAAAGATGAACCATACTTCGCAAAAACTCAGCCATACTCCAAACACTTGTCCTTACTCGGCAATGTCGCTTCATACTCGGCAAGAATCACAAGCCAATACTCCGCTAAAAATTCAGCATATCTCGCTAAAATGAAGTCTCAATACTCGCACCCAAGCTATGTGATA
>LBNU01018261.1:43698-56471 GCA_014162995.1 Artemisia annua | reverse complement strand
TGGTAATAACATAGCTTATATTTCACACACTTGATCCTCCCATCTCTCTCTCTCTACATCTCTCTTTCTCTCTCTAGATTTAGGTAATGAAGGTCATGATTTAGGTTGTTTCCGGGCTCCTACAGAGTGGGTATTCCTTTTCTGCAAACATAAATACATCCACTCTAGCTTTTGTAGAAACATGATGAACTTCACATGAATCATAATATGTCCATGTAGTTGTCACACCTATAGCTTCGAACTTCTAGTATTTATCATTAAAGTCAGGTTCATAAAGTCTCCTTAGATCAACCCATAACTGTATTTCCTTCATATCTTTAAGATTATCAGCTTTGAATCTTTCTTGAACCAAATTCCATAGTGTATCAAGATCACTTCTATCACATGCTTTAATCAGATCTTCAAATTGAATAAATGATGAAGTTTCACCACCCAACCTTGTAATCTTCCATGTTGAAGCAAAATTTCTAGCAGTGTAAACTTCCCAATCAAAAATAGGATGTCTGACTTGAAGTGGATCTGGATAGAAGTCTTCTTCTTCAATCAAAATCATACCAGTCAGCTGTTCTTCAGTCAATTTCTCAGACTGAACCTTTTGTTCTTCAACAAATCTTGTTTTCTTTTGAGTCTGAGGTTCATTATCTTTAGCCTTTCTATTCAGGTGAGGAAATCTTCTTTCTTCTTCTTCAGAGTTGATAGGAATAAAATCAAGATCTTACCTTTTAACTCTGTACTAGACACCTTCAATCTGATCATGGGTCATTCCTCTGAATTGATGCATTTTCAAGCCACCAACACTGCAACAGTAAGTCTTCATCAGTGAGATAACTTGTGCCTTAGTTGGTTTCCTTGGTTTCTTTTGACCCTTTCTGACTGAACCAATTGCTTCTTGAAGTGCTTGTCTATTCTTCATCTCAATAAAATCCTTCAACTGAGCTGTTCTTTGTTCCTCAGTTAAGGTCTTGTCTGCAACTAGGTCAATTGCTTTCTTCTTGATCACTGGATCATTGTCAACCAAGAATTAAACTTCTTCATCTGTAGGTACATATGTGAATTCTGGAGTCTTCTCTCTCTGAATTGTAGGTGGAACAGTGGAAATTGGATTTACATCCATAGGAGCAGTGGTTTCCATTCTGTCCAATCTTTTAGCCTCCATGAAATCTGCAATCTCCATTTCATCCAATCTCTTTTTATTTGCAACTTCATCTTCTCTTAGCTTTCTAGCAACTTCAGCATCATAGTCAACTTGAGCTTGTACTCTCTTTTTAACCTTCCTTTTTGGCTGCTCTTCACTCTGCAATACTCCTTTACCTTTTTTTCTTTCCTTATTTTTTCAAGTTCTTCCTCTGCATTGGTAATGTTATGTCCAGCAGTGGGAACCATTTGCTCTGCAGTGGAAATAGGATCTTCTGTAGAAATTGGGTATGCAGTGGAAATATTTGTAGCAGCAGTGGAATCTTTTTGCTCTAGTTGATCTGTATCAAGTTGCTCAAATGCCAAATCTTCAATTCCAAAATCAAAATCAGCATCAGAATCATCTTCTTCTCTGAAATCAATTCTCCTCCCCTTAGTTTCAGCATCTGTTTTCCTCCCCTGTTTGGGAGAATTCCCAAAATCTTCAAAGTAATCTTCACTAGGTGAGGATGAAGATGAAATCACCATCTTTGTAGTTCTTTTCTTTTGCTCTAACCCCTCCAACTCATCCTTCAAAGTTTGAATCTCTTGTTTCAAATTGATAACATCCTTGGCATGCTGCTCCTTTACTTGTGCCAAGTCCAGCTTTAGAGATTCAACCTGCTTTTCTAATTTGGTACAAAGTGCCATCAATTCCATTGGTTGCTCACTGCCCTCAACACTTCCAACTGTGTTACCTGTTGGGAGAGGTGAATCATAGGGTAAAGGTTCAGATACCATCCTAGTTGGACTAGGTTGAAGCCTGGAACCACCACTGCTTGTTCCAACACCAAAAGGATCAGGAACATGTTGTGTTTGGATGAGAGGAGTTGGCTGTTTTTGCCTCCTCTCATAGGTATGAGCAACTAGTGGAGTATAACTAATAGATGGAACTGTGATTATGGGTGTGTTTTGAGATACAACTGGGATTTTTGNCATGCTGTGTTTGGATGAGAGGACTTGACTGTTTTTGCCTCCTCTCATAGGTATGAGTAACTGGTGGAGTATAATCAATAGATGGAACTGTGATTATGGGTGTGTTTTGAGATACAACTGGGATTGTTGCACCTTCACTCTGTACCTGTGAAATTCTTGCAAGCATCTCAGGAAAAAGTGGTGTAAAAACCCAATTGCCAACCTTATCCTTATTTTGAAAAACTTTGGGCTTAAGGCAACGGATTTTGTAAACTCTTTTATGAGGTTGCAGTTGAAATTCATTTAACACAGCTTGCACAAACCTTGGATACATCAAAAATTTTGTTGAACTCTTTACATTGCCTTGCATACTTGTAAAAATATATTTAGACCAATTAAAATCCTATTTTTGGCTAGACAAACCAAAGGGTAAGCCATTGGTGAACTAAATTGTTCATAAGATGTTTTCTTAGGACTAAGGCAATGTAATAGAGTATGAATCAAAAATCTCCAATGAGGACAAAAACCACTCTTTTTGAAAGTAGCCCTTTTGTCAGTGGTATTGTACCCCATGGATGAAAGATTTTCCCAAATTTCTGGCATAGGTAATGTGATGATACCATTGAGATCATCCAATTGGAGAATTCTCCTCAAGGATGACTCAGTAACATCAATAGTTACCCCATACACTGTGGCTCTAAAAGCATCCACAGACTCATGTGTATCCCCATCTTTAATGGTTATGGACTCAACAGAGTTCCAAAACTGCTTGATTTGAGAGATATAGATTGTGGGATTAAGAAGTAAAGCATACCTCACATGAGTAGTGTTTAGAAAATCCACAATCTGATGAAAAAGAGGACCACTCTTGTCGTTTGACTTTTCCAAATTAGCCACTTGGTTGTGCTCATATGCAAAGGTGATTGATGCCATAGTATCTTTTGATAAAAAATCAATTGTGTTAGTATGAATTGAATAATGAACTCGCCAACTGAGAGAAAAGTATATATACTGCTAGGGTTTGAGAGTTTTGCGCAAGAAAGATTATCTAAGGTAAAGATTTATCTTAAGAGAATAAATACAATTTGGAAAGTAGATAATCTTCTAAAAAATTTACCCTATTAATATGGAAAGTAGTTACTCTCAACGGCTAGTTAAAAGTTTGTTACTGACACAACAGTTGTAACGGCTAGTTCAACAGTGGTAAAAATAACACTGGCAGTGGTAACTGTGAACTAGCAGTGGAAATTTTTCACAAAATTTTCAAAAGCAGTGGTAAAATAAAGATATAAAAATTGAACTGCTTTCTACATAGTTTTTAGCAAACTACCAGCTATTAACGGATTTGATATGTCTTTACCATGAGCCGTTTGCTATGGACTAGCCAACTCTTAATCATAAAGAATATGGTGAGTTGATAACCATATAGTTTTTGGTAAACTATCAACAATAAACGGATTTGTTAAGTCTTTACCAGTAGCCGTTTGCGCTGGACTAGTTGATTCTTATGTGGGTTAGACATGGTGAATCAATAACCATTTGTTGTGTATCTCAGTTATACACCTTTTATGATCAACTCCCAGCAAAGATTGGTTATGTACCTGCAAGTGTTAGCATAATACAAAGAATATTCATAACCAAACTTGTTCTTAACCAAAGTTACTTTTAACCAAGCCACTATTCACAAATATCTTCCAAAGTCAACCCGATAATATCTATATTTACTTTTCAACCTACCCTAATAGGTGAAAGTAAATATCTCAATTAATGAGACCTTTTAGTTGGCTTTGCCTATATAAAGTGACTCGGCTCTCTATTATCTTCACCAAAACACATTATATCTTTCACAAAAACCCTAAAAGTCACCATGAGCAAACTACCTAACATCGTTTACATCTCATCTGATTCCTCCTCAGACACATAGATTGTGATGTCCTATGAATCTTCTTCAGAGACATCAGGGTGGGCTAGTTACTTTCCACACTGTGCTTCAGCCTCCACATCCAAGAAGCCAACAAAGAAGGCTGCTGCAAAGCCTGTTCCCAAGCCAACACCTGTTGATGAGCTTGCACCATCTCTTGAGTTTTACTCCAGCTCTTCTGATGATGATTAGTCCTATTCCTTGTCAAAGGAGTTGCCAAGGGCTCTGACTAAAGCTTTAGGAGCAGCTCTCTCCAACATGAAGCAAATCTCCATTCCTGAGAGGCCTGAGAGACTTCCAAGGCCTCCTCCACAAGTTCTTGGGCTTGCTTGTCCTAGAATGCAGTCAACCTTTGAGAACAAAAGGAAGAGTGCATTGAAGAACAAGCATAACTATCAGGGCAAGGGCAAGAAGCCAATGGAGTAGCTTGTGTAGAGTGTAGGGATGTAGGTTGTTTTAGGTTTTATTGTTATGTTTTGATGATGTTTGTATGTACTCTCCTTTGAATCAATGAAACTTTTCTTTTGATAGAAATATTTGTAGTTTCTCTGTTTTCCTTTTACCACTGAGAGAGTAGTATTTACCACTGCTTGCCTTTTTGTTTCCACTGTTTGCCTTACTCTTTGCATAAAAGTTAGTGGACAAACAAAATACAAGCAAAACATATACAAACTTATACAAACATATACAACAATTTTAGTACCAAGAACCTCCCCTCAACACCAAAGACCATTAGACACCAAAAATTTTATGGATTTAGCATTCCAATACCTGTCACCAAGTACTGAAATCTACCCACATCAAGACCTTTTGTTAATAAATCAGCATAGTTATCATCAGTATGGATTTTGACAACTTGAATTAGCCTTTTCTCATAACAATCTCTTATAAAATGATGTCTAATTTCAATATGTTTAGTCTTTGTGTGTTGAACTGGATTCTTAATTATGCATATGGTACTAATATTGTCTATATAAATGATGGTATTCATAAAATTGTACCCATAGTCCAAAAGTTGATTTTGAAGCCATAGAACTTGAGCACAACAACTTGCAGCAGCCACATACTCTGCCTCAGTTGATGAAGTTGCCACCATTGTTTGTTTCTTGCACTGCTATGACACTAATCTACATCCAAGAAATTGGCATCCACCTGTTGTAGATTTTCTATCCAAGCTAGTTCCAACATAATCACTATCTGAGTAGGTAACCAATTCCATAGGAGATTCTCTAGGGTACCATAATCCCAAATGAGGGTACGCTTTAAGATATTTGAAAATCTTCTTCACTGCAGTCAAGTGTGATTCTTTGGGAGTGACCTGAAACCTTGCACAAGCACATACTGCAAACATAATGTCTGGCCTTGATGAAGTGAGGTACATCAAGGAATCAATCATAGATCTGTACATATGTACATCAACTGCTTCTCCACTATTCTCTTTTAGAAGCAGATGTGTACCTCTGTCTGCAGATGAGCTAGAGGACTTTGCATCAGTGAATTTGAACTTCCTAAGTATCTCAGCCACATACTTGTCTTGATTAATGAAGATTCCATCTGGCCTTTGTTGTACTTGAAGTCCCAAAAAGAATGTGAGTTCACCTATAGAACTCATCTTGAACTCATCTTTCATAAGCTTCTCAAAATCTTTGCACATCTCTGGCTTTGTTGAGCCAAAAATAATATCATCAACATACACTTGAACTAGCAAGATATCATTTTTGTCTTTCTTGATGAAAAAAGTTTGATCAGTTCTACCTCTATGAAACCCATTTTCCAAAAGATAAGTAGCTAGGGTTTCATACCACTTCCTTGGTGCCTGATGCAATCCATACAATGCTTTAACTACCCTGTATACTTTGTCAGGATGTTCAGGGTCTTCAAAGCCTGGAGGTTGTGAAACATATACCTCCTCATCAATTTGCCCATATAGAAAAGCACTTTTTACATCCATTTGATAGACTGTGAAGCCCATAATGGATGCATAGGCTAGAAAAAGTCTAATTGCTTCTATTTTTGCAACTGGGGCAAACACCTCTTTATAATCAATACCCTCCTCCTGAGTGTATCCTTGTGCTACAAGCCTAACCTTATTTCTTATGACAATTCCTCTTTCATCTCTCTTGTTTCTAAACACCCATTTGGTACCAATTACTTTCATGCCTTTAGGTAAATCACAAAGCACCCAAACCTTCTGAATTTTGAACTAAAGCAACTCTTCTTCCACCCAGCTTTCATATTCAAGTGCCTTGAATACATTCTTTGGTTCATTTGAGACAGAAAACACATGAACAGACATTCATTTATGCCTTCATGATTCTTAGATTCATAAATTTCACTGATAAATCCATGAATGTCAGCCATCTTTGTTTGTCTTCTAGTCTTCACAGGTAAGTTTACATCCCCTATCACATTTTCAAGAGGATGTGATTTATGAACTGTAGTATGGGGAGTTTGAGGAATTTCAATCTCAGTAGGCATATTTGATATTTCAATATCACTAGCTTGAGCTTCCTGTGTAACTGCAGTTGAATTTTCCACTTCAGGTGTAGCAGTGGAAACTTCTGGCCTAGCAGTGGAATCAGTATTTCCACTGCTTTCAACATTCTTTGCAACTTCTGGCCTGGCAGTCGAATCTTTTGGCCTAGTAGTGGAATCTGAATTTCCACTGCTTTCTTTATTTTTAGTGTTCACATTTGTTGCTTTAAACACATTGCCATTAACTTCCTTTCCAGCATCATTAGAAGGTTGAGCATCTCCAGTCTTTGCAACATCATCATAATCTGCATAGTCCCAAATTGGCAAAATGAATTCATCTTGATCATCCTTTTGATCCATGCTTGGTTCATCATCATCAACAAACTCTTCTGAACCTGCAAAATCATTAGTAGATGTACCTGTAGAGATAGGCACATAGTTCATGGTATGTGTTAGAGTATCAATATCAAACAGCCTTTCTAGACTAGTTCCTTTTACATTCACTTTGTTTTCTAGGAACTCAACATGCAGATTTTCTTCAACCTTTTGGGTCCTTAAGTTGAATACCCTAAAAGCTTTACTGACCATAGAATACCCAACAAAATACCCTTCATTAGCTTTTTCATCAAATTTACCCAGATGATCTATGGTATTGAGAATAGTGACATGACATCCAAATGGTCTCATGAAGTCTAGGATAGGTGGTCTACCTCTAAATAACTCATAAGGTGTCTCGTTCTTTGTTTTCACTACTAAAACCCTGTTTTGCACATAACAAGCAGTGTTAACTGCTTCAGCCCAAAATGTCATTGGCAATTTTGAATCTGCCAACATGGTTCTAGCAGCCTCTATTAGTGTCCTATTTCTCCTCTTAGCTACACCATTTTGTTGAGGAGTTCTAGCTACCGTAATTCTCTTTTAATACCTTTATCTCTGCAAAAATCATCCATAACTCTATTCTTAAATTCTGTCCCATTGTCACACCTAATGATTTTAACTTTCATATCATTTTGGTTTTCTACTTCAGTTATAAAAGTTTTAAGGATGCCAGATGTCTCATCCTTAGTTTTAAGAAAGAAAACCCATGTGAACCTACTAAAATCATCAGTCACAACAAGACAATATCTCTTAAGATTTATGGTACTCACAGATGTAGGACCAAACAAGTCCATATGTAACATTTGAAGTGGGTGAGCAATAGAGTTAACCAACTTTGACCTGCAAGAAGCTCTGTGTTGTTTGCCTTTAAGACAAGCAACACAGGTTTGATCATTTTCAAATCTTTTCTGAGGCAAGCCTCTTACCAAACCATCTTTAACAATCTTATTTATGGTTTTGAAATTAATATGACCAAGTCTTCTATGCCATAGCATGGATTCATCCGCTGTGGCCTTTGCAATAAAGCAAGCATGATCATCTTTAGCAACAATGTTATCAATATCAAAGCTATATAAGTTGCCTTTTCTAGGAATTTTAAGCAGAATCTGACTTTCATCAGGAATCTTAAAATCCTTAGAAAGAACAAAACACATATCTTCAGTAAAAAGAACATTGTTTTTCTTGTCACACATCTGTGACACACTAAAGAGATTATACTTAAGCTCTTTTACATAGTACACAGGTTCAAAATCCAAGTTACCAGTTTTAATGACACATTCACCAGTAACTTTACCATTAACTCCTCCTCCAAAGCTGAAAGAATGTCCATCAAAATATTCAAAATTGGATAGATAGGACTTGTTGTCAGTCATGCGCCTTGAACTTCCACTTTCTGTATAACCTTGATCTGATCTTTTGTCCTTGGATGTTCCTGCACATATAGTAAAAGGAATTAGTTTCCTTTGGAGACCCAAGCCATGATTGACTTGGATCTGCCTCATGTATCAATACAGTTAAATCTATCAAAGGTCATTGATACCATTGGGATTGTTTGTTGAGGTATTTCCTTTAGGTTTCCATTCCCAACGTGCTGAGGCCTTCACAGCATTTCCCATATTACCCCTGTTCTTGTTTACAACATTAGCAGTGGGAACTTTTGTTTGAGCAGTGGTAACTGCTGGTTTAGATTTTGGTACCTACTGTTGGTTATATTGAACCCTTTTGTTATAAAAAGACCTTTTTCCTATTTGTACAGATTTAACAAAAGTTGTTTTAGGTCTTGCATTTGAAATAGGTGATTTAGGATGAGAAGTGTTAACATTTTTAGCAGTGGCAAAAGGTTTAAGCCCAATTCTCAATAGAACTGCTCTTGGGATCATGTTGCTGTGTGTACTAGGGTGTGATTTGTTTTGAACCCTGTTTGAATCCACCCTCTTTTTCCCATAAACTTCCCTTCTCCCAACATGATAGTCACAATTAGCTTGTAAATGTTCAAAGCTACCACAGATATAACATGCTTTATTGTTCATTACAAACTCACTACCTAGTTGTTGAGATTTTACATGATTCCAACTCCTCTGGTTACCCCTAGGAGTTGATGACTTGTTTCTATACATCTCAGCATACCTTACAGTTTGTCTAGGCTTATTAACTTGTTTCCTAGGTTCCTCTGTAATGGTATTAACAACTTGTGGATAGAAGTCTCTACATTCTTTTTAACACTCTCATCTACTAGAGATGAGTCACTTGCACTTTCAAAAACATCAGTTTCACGCTTAACCTCTGATAAGGCGAAAAGTGTACCGCTTTTCGGGGGTCATTTAAGCCCTAAATCGTATTTATTTGATCAAATATCGCCCTAAATCGTTCCTTTTGGCATTTTAGGTACTTTGGAGAGAAATTCTGGAAAAGGAAGCATTTTGGACGTTTTTGGAGCATAAAAGTGAAGAATTCGACAAAGTGCCAAAAATCTGCTGAATAGTACCCTTGACGGCGTCAAGCATGGATGTGACGCCGTCAAGCCTTGATAAGCCAGAATGTTTTTGGGAGTTTAAAGGGGGACGGCGTCAAGAAGGCCATCAAGAAACCCTAACCATGGCGAGGTGACGGCGTCAAGGCTATAACGTGACGCCGTCATATCTGTTTTTCTATATATATTCGCATAATTTTTAGTCATAAGTGTGGAACTTTTAAGGGAGAAACCCTAGACGATTTTTAGCAGCTTTTTCAAGGTTTTTAACCTTGGGATCTTCCATTTTACATTGAAGATAAGTAATCAATTAATCATTCAATATGTCTATGTGTTGTTTGATTCTATCTAGTTCATGTCTTTTGTTTAACATGCTAGGCTAGGTTTTCTTTGTGCTTGCTTAGATCTAACGAAACATAACTATTGATTATTGATTGAATGGTGTGTTATTAATTATATTGGATGGGTGATTATCGATGTTAGGCTTAAGAAAACTGGCAGACTTCCGGTTTGTAACATGCTTGAACGTCTTAAGAAACATGAACCAAGGTGTACTAAGGTTATTTGATTGTATTTAATGCGTGAGCGAATTCTAGTGATCCCATGTTAGGAGCTTCTTAGCCGGCTCGACATAGGAGTGAAGTAGGAGCTCATAGAGTTAGGGGAAGTCCGTACACACCCCTACGAATGGTATTAAGGAATATAATCCGTCATCCACGCAACTAATACACACTAATCAGTCGGTAAAAGATAGTTGGGGAGTAAGGAAATCTAAGTAAACAGACTTCTCTCCATATTAGTTTTCACAAACATTTACTTTCATTTTATTTTATTTTATTTGCATTAGTAGTTATTTGGGTTAGTTGACTAGCAACTAATTCCGCCCACTTCTTCAAACCCGAGATTTTTACTTGCTTTCCTAAAAATAATAAAATACAAAAAGAATCTTCCCTCACCCCTAGACCTATTAGAGTAGCTTTTCAATCCTAACGACACTATTCCCGCGGAGAACGATCGATCCTCCGGTACTTGCCACTACACTATACTACATCGGTCAGGTACACTGCTTGGTGGGGATTGCAAGCTTCTCAAGATCCCTTGAGAAGTAAAACCCTAGTGCGTGGTCGCAATCCCGCGCATCAAAGTTTTTGGCGCCGCTGCCGGGGAATAGTTATTGTTTAGGTTGAACTTTTATTTTATTAGGTCTACTCACTAGATTCCTTTCTAGTGAGATTTTTATTTTAATTTTCCAGGTTTTTCTTTAGTCTATCTTATTTCTTCGTGTTTTTGTTCGTAACCATTACCATCCGCCAACATGGAAGGTGGTAATATCCTCGATCCCAACAACTCACCACAACCAAACCAACCTCCTAGAGCCCGTACCTTAGGAGAGTACTCCCATCCTAGCCACCAAGGCTATCGAAACACCATTGAGCTCACCCAAGGAGCCAATGTGTCTCCCTTGCGATCCGACACCATCCGGTTGGTGCAAAGCGGATGTGCATTCTACGGACTTCGTTCCGAAGATCCAAATCAACAACTCAAGGACTTCCTTAAGATCGTAGATTCCATAGACCTTGATGTTGACACTCGAGAGACTAAGTCAAGCACATCCGACCGTAGGATCATAGAACTTGAAGACCAAGTCAAGTTTCTTATGAAATCCTACGAGGCTCCTAAACCTTCAAGCCAAGTGAACAAAATCACTTCTTTGTGCGAATTATGTAGTGGTCCCCACGACACTCGTAACTGCATGGAACTCCCCAAAGAAGCCTTCAAGGAATTCGCCTATTCGCGTATCAACAAGGCGAGGGAGAAATGGCCCATTGTTAAACAGGAACCTAAGAAACTAAACGAGTATTATGAGGCACGGAAGGATAAACCGAATTTCAGTTGGAACCAAACTCGTAGCGTATCGTTTAATGACTCTCCTCCACTTACATGGTTTGAGCACTATCCGCCCTTGAGTATGCCCGAGCAGGATCCTGAGGAAATCCTGCGGAAATTCATCCTATCTCAAGAAATAAGGCTCGCAAAACTCGAGACTAAATTCAGACAACAGCAAGCCGACATGAGTAACAAGGTTGGTAACCTAGTTGACATGATAAATGGTCGCCTTGCTGGTGAAATGACGCGAGTCGAGGAGGTCAAGTCCGTCACCATCCTCAGTCCACCGACCTCGCCGGTAAAAATTAAGAGTCCCAACAAACTCTTCAAACACTTATCACCAGACGAGAAAGAAGTGAAGAAACCCTCTGCCTCGACCGCACCAACCCATTTCGTGAACACCATTACCACGATAACCATGCCTAAGCCCGTCACGGATCAACAGCAAACCAGTGGAAGGGATAGTAAGGATGAAGATGATATCATCAAGACTGACCATGGGGAGACGGAGAACCCCTTGGACTTGACCAAGGATTCATCCACTCACAAGACAGGAAATAGGAAGGAAGCAAATAAGGTGCTTGAAGAGTCCCAAGAGTCCCCTGGATTAATTGATGGCTCCCTTACGGAGGAACTTGAGAGAGGCACAACAAAATTATACATCGGATTCAGAGAAAGGATAGAAGAGGGTGCCTCCGATGTTTTGAAAATATCCTGCACCGCTAGAAGAAAGCTGATAGAAGATGCCTATGTAGACCCCAATTCCCCCATGAATGCAATATCCCTTTCTCTATATAACGAGGCCTTCAATGAACAGGTTACATATAAGGGGTTTAATATCACTGGGACAGTTGGAAGGGTGCCAATTGTGATAGGGAAGTTCTCCTTTAACATTGACCTAACCATAATCAACGACATGAACTCAATCATTAGCCCAGGCCTGACTAACCTTGTCTTAGGAAAGCCATTCATAAAGGNAATGCAATATCCCTTTCTCTATATAACGAGGCCTTCAATGAACAGGTTACATATAAGGGGTTTAATATCACTGGGACAGTTGGAAGGGTGCCAATTGTGATAGGGAAGTTCTCCTTTAACATTGACCTAACCATAATCAACGACATGAACTCAATCATTAGCCCAGGCCTGACTAACCTTGTCTTAGGAAAGCCATTCATAAAGGCAACGGGAGTGATACTCGATGAAAGGGGTAATAGCGCATTATTTACCGATGGTGTTAGGAAAGTGATTTTTCGAGATGGCAATGAAGAGGTGTATGAGTATCAACCATCGGATATTTGTAACACATGGGGGCTGCAAGGCAGAAGGCCTGATAGGATAAAGCGAGGCGATCCAACTAATCTCAAAATACCCTGTATGATCGGTCGCAAACACTTTTATAATGTTTACATTGACACGTGCTTGCCCAAGAATGTGATGTCCTTGTTTCATTACAACAACATCTTTAGAAGGGGGATGATCTACAAGGGAGAGGATGTTGCAGGTATTGACAAAGGTGTGCAGGTGTTTGTAGGCAACATGACATTCACTATG
>LBNU01018261.1:12496-42980 GCA_014162995.1 Artemisia annua | reverse complement strand
AAAAAAATGAGAAAAAGAAAAGTAGAAAAAACATACGGACTACCATCCCGTTTCTTTTTATGTTTATTTTACGTTTTATTAGTTTTTAATTAACGTTAGTCGAGTCTAGTCTTAGCTTAGCAACGGCATATTGTACATGTAATTAATCAAGATCTTTAACTCGCCACCAGTGAAATCTCCCTTATCCAACAAAACCGTGTTTATCATATCCCTACACCTCATTACAACCCTTTTGTAAAGTCCTCTTTGATAGTTTATCTTAGGTGCTTACGCCTAGTGGAGAAGGTTTTCGATCCTTTCCCAAGCCTATGGTAATCTATTTGCTACGACAGGTAGTAAGAGATATTGTCCATTTTCATTTATGAGATATAATTCTATGACACCTGAGAGATGTGAGTATCTAAACACTACTTGTGAGGTGCTAGTATGTAATCTTCGTGCTTATTTTGATTAAAGGGGAACGATTAATTGTTGTAATTACTTTTATATTAGTGTTAAATGACCCTAACTTGTATTTTGATTAGAATAAAAGCGCATTTGCTTGAGGACAAGCAAATCTATAGGATCTAAACACACGCCTTGTGTTAGAGTAATACTTTGAGTTATATTATTAAGCACGCGGAATATACTTAACAATACTTAGAATATGAATTTTATGATTTAATGTAAGTGAGAACAGTTGTAAGTTTAACACAAAGCTTCAATATTATTGATAATAATACGAGTGATCTTACTTATCACTAGGGTTACACCTTGAAGCTTTGTAAGGTTGATACGTACCTAGAACAATGACCTAGGACCTCCTTTTATAGAACAAGGAGTCCTTTACAAGATAAATATAAAACTATCAGAATAGAATATACACAAGATCTTTTCTATATCTATCTATATACGAATACATAACAGTGGTAATAATATGTACTAGCAGTGGTAATGTGTTTCCACTGCTAGTGCATTCTTCAGCAGTGTCTTCCACAAGCTTATCAGTGGTAACTGTTAGCTTTATTCCCGACAATCCTCCCCTAAACTTATGATTTCTCTGCAAATCAATAAGTTTCTTCAATCTGCATCATCTCTTAGGATTTGGGGAATTCTTCCAAACACTTTACTTTCTTCTTAATGCTTGAATAGCTCTTGAACATTGTTCTTGAGTCCTTTTTATCAATGCTCTTACCTTCTCAGTATCTTCATGGACTCTTATTTGTGTTGACAACATTGAAGTAAGAGTTCCAGCTCTAAGTGGATATTCTTTCTCAGCAAACATAAAGGCATCCACTCCAGCTTTTGTAAAAACATGATGAACTTCACATGAGTCATAATAAATCCATGTAGTTTCCACACCTATAGCTTCAAACTTCTAAAAGTTATCATTAATGTTTGGTTCATAGAGCCTTCTTAAATCAACCTACAACTGCATTTCCTTTACATCTTTAAGACTGCCAGCATCAAATCTTTCTTGAACCAATCTCCACAGTGCATCAAGATCATCTCTGTCACATGCTTTGATAAGTTCTTCAAACTGAATGAATGATGAAGTCTCACCACCTAGCCTTGTAATTTTCCATGTTGGAGCAAAGTTGCTAGCAGTGTAAACTTCCCAATCAATGATAGGATGTCTGACTTGCAGTGGGTCTGGAAAAAAATATTCTTCTATCAAGATCATACCAGTCAGCTGTTCTTCTGTGAATTTCTCAGACTGAACCTTTTGTTCTTCAACAAATCTTGTTTCTTTTGAGTCTGAGGTTCTTTATCTTTAGCCTTTCTCTTTAGGTGAGGAAATCTTCTTTCTTCTTCTTCAGAGTTCATAGGAATAAAGTCAAGATCTTGCCTTTTAACTCTGTAGTAGACACCTTCAACCTGATCATGGGTCATCCCTTTGAATTTATGCATTTTCCAGCCACCAACATGACAACAATAAGTCTTCATCCATGAAATCACTTGTGCCTTAGTTGGTTGCCTTGATTTCTTGTGACCCTTTCTGACTGAACTAATTGCTTCTTGAAGTGCTTGTCTGTTCTTCATTTCAATAAAATCCTTCAACTGAGCTGTTCTTTGTTCCTCAGTTAAGGTCTTATCTGCAACAAGGTCAATTGCTTTCTTCTTGATTACTGGATCATGCTTAACCAAGAATTCAACTTCTTCATCTGTAGGTACATATGTGAATTCTGGAGTCTTCTCTCTCAGAATTGTAGGTGGAACAGTGGAAATTGAATTTACATCCATAGGAGCAGTGGTTTCCATTCTGTACAATCTTTTAGCCTCCATGAAGTCTACAATCTCCATTTCATCCAATCTCTTTTTGTTTGCAACTTCATCTTCTCTAAACTTTCTGGCAACTTCAGCATCATAATCAACTTGAGCTTGTACTCTCCTTTTAACCTTCCTTTTTGGTTGCTCTTCACTCTGCAATACTACTTTACCCTTTTCTTTTCTTATCTTCTCAATTTCTTCCTCTGCAGTGGTAATGGTCTGACCAGCAGTGGGAACCATTTGCTCTGCAGTGGTAATATGAACTTCAGTGGAAATTTGATCAGCAGTGGAAATATTTGTTGCACCAGTAGAATCTTTTTGCCCTGGTTGATCTGTATCAAATTGCTGCTGTAGAGGAATTTCTTGCTCTTCAGTATCATCCATTTGCTCAAATGCCAAATCTTTAACTCCAAAATCAAAATCAGCATCAAAATCATCTTCTTCTCTGAAATCAATTCTCCTCCCCTTGGTTTCAGCATCTGTTTTCCTCCCCTGTTTGGGAGAATTCCCAAAATCTTCAAAGAAATCTTCACTGGGAGAGGATGAAGAAGAAATCATCAACTTTGCAGTCCTCTTCTTTTGCTGTAACACCTGTACTTCATCCTTCAAGGCTTGAATCTCTTGTTTCAAAGCTGTAACATCCTTGGCATGTTTCTCCTTTACTTGTGCCAAGTCTTTCTCCAGAGATCCAACCTGCTTTGTTAATTTGGTACATAATGCCATCAATTCCATTGGTTGCTCACTGCTCTCAACACTTCCAACTGTGTTACCTGTTGGGAGAGGTGAATCATAGGGCAATGGTTCAGAATCCACCCTAGCAGGGCTAGGTTGAAGCCTGGAACCACCACTGCTTGTTCCAACACCAAAAGGATCAGGAACATGCTGTGTTAGGATGAGACGAGATGGCTGTTTTTGCCTCCTTTCATAGGTATGAGTAACTGGCTGTTTTTATTATAGGTGTGTTTTGATATACAACTGGGATTGATGCATCTGCACCCTGTACCTGTGCAATTCTTGCAAGCATTTGAGGAAAAAGTGGTGTAAAAACCCAATTGCCAACCTTATCCATATTTTGATAACTTTGGGCTTAAGGCAACGGATTTTTAAACTCTTTTATGGGGTTGCAGTTGAAATTCATTTAACACTGCTTGCACAAACCTTGGATACATCAAAAATTTTGTTGAACTCTTTACATTGCCTTGCATACTTGTAAAAATATATTTAGACCAATTAAAAATCCTATCTTTAGCGAGACAAACCTAAGGGTAAGCCATTGGTGAACTAAATTGTTCATAAGATGTTTTCTTAGGACTAAGGCAATGTAATAGAGTATGAATCAAAAATCTCCAATGAGGACAAAGACCACTCTTTTTTAAAGTAGCCCTTTTGTCAGTGGTATTGTACCCCATGGAAGAAAGACTTTCCCAAATTTCTGGCATAGGTAATGTGATGATACCATTGAGATCATCCAATTGGAGAATTCTCCTCAAGGATGACTCAGTAACATCAATATTTACCCCATCCACTGTGGCTCTAAGAGCATCCATAGATTCATGTGTATCTCCATCTTCAATTTTTATGGACTCAACAGAGTTCCAAAACTGCTTGATTTGAGAGATATAGATTGTGGGATTAAGAAGTAAAGCATACCTCACAAGAGTAGTGTTTAGAAAGTCCACAATCTGATGAAAAAGAGGACCACTCTTGTCGTTTGACTTTTCCAAATTTGCCACTTGGTTGTGCTCAACTGCAAAAGTGATTGATGCCATAGTAACTTTTGATGAAAAATAAGTTGTGTTAGTATGAATTGAATAATGAACTCGCCAATTGAGAGAAAAATATATATAGTGCTAGGGTTTGAGAGTTATGCGCAAGAAAGAATTATCTATGGAAAATATTTATCTAGAAAAGAATAAATATAATTAGGAAAGTAGAAAATCTTCTAAAAATTTACCCTATTAATATGGAAAGCAGTTACTCTCAACGGCTAGTAAAAAGTTTGTTACTGACACAACAGTTGTAACGGCTAGTTCATCAGTGGTAAAAATAACACTTGCAGTGGCAACTGTGAACTAGCAGTGGGAATTTTTCACAAAATTTTCAAAAGCAGTGGTAAAATAAATATATAAAAATTAAACTGCTTTCTTCATAGTTTTTAGCAAACTACCAGCTATTAACGGATTTGATATGTCTTTACCATGAGCCATTTGCTATGGACTAGCCAACTCTTAATCATAAAGAATATGGTGAGTTGATAACCATATAGTTTTTGGTAAACTATCAACCATAAACGGATTTGTGAAGTCTTTACCAGTAGCCGTTTGCTCAGGACTAGTTGATTCTTATGTGGATTAGACATGGTGAATCAATAACCATTTGTTGTGTATCTCAGTTATACACCTTGAATGATCAACTCCTAGCAAAGATTTGTTATGGACCTGCAAGAGTTAGTATAATAAAACAAAATAATCATAACCAAACTTATGCCTAACCAAAGTTACTTGTAACGAAGCCACTATTCACAAATATCTTCCAAACTCAACCCGATAATATCTATATTTACTTTACAACCTACCTTAATAGGTGAAAGTAAATATCTCAATTAATGAGACCTTTAAGTTAACTTTGCCTATATAAAGTGACTCGACTCTCTATAATCTTCACCAAAACACATTATATCTTCACAAAAACCCTAAAAATCACCATGAGCAAACTTCCTATTATCATTGACCTCACTTCTGATTCAGACACAGAGATATTGATGTCCTCTGAGTCATCTTCAGAGGCATCAGGGTGGGCAAGTTACTTTCCACCCTGTGCTTCAGCCTCCACATCCAAGAAGCCAACAAAGAAAGCTGCTACTGAGCCTGTTGCCAAGCCAGTACCTGTTGCCCATCCTGCACCATCTCTTGAGTTCTACTCCAGCTCTTCTGATGATTCAGATGATGAGACCTATTCCTTGGCAAAGGAGTTGCCAAGGGCTCTGACTAAAGCTTTGGGAGCAGCTCTCTCCAATATGAAGCAAATCTCCATTCCTGAGATGCCTGCAAGACTACCAAGGCCTCCTCCACAAGTTCTTGGGCTTGCTTGTCCTAGAATGCAGTCAACCTTTGAGAACAAAAGGAAGAGTGCATTGAAGAACAAGCACAACTATCAAGGCAAGGGCAAGAAGCCAATGGAGTAGCTTGTGTAGGGTGTAGGGATGTAGGTTGTTTTAGGTTTTATTTTTGTGTTTTGATGGTGTTTGAATGTACTCTCCTTTGAATCAATGAAACTTTTCTTTTGATAGAAATAATTGTAGTTTCTCTGTTTTCCTTTTACCACTGAGAGAGCAATAATAACCACTGCTTCCCTTTTTTGTTTCCACTGATTGACTTAATCTCTGCATAAATGTTAGTGGACAAACAAAATACAAGCAAAGACATATACACACTTATACAAACATATACAACAATTTTTGTACCAAGAACCTCCCCTCAACACCAAAGACCATTAGACACAAAAATTTTATGGATTTAGCATTCCAATACCTGTCACCAAGTACTGAAATCTACCCACATCAAGACATTTTGTTAATAAATCAGCATAGTTATCATCAGTATGGATTTTGACAACTTGAATTAGCCTTTTCTCATAACAATCTCTTATAAAATGATGTCTAATTTCAATATGTTTAGTCTTTGTGTGTTAAACTAGATTCTTAATTATTTAAATGGTACTACTATTGTCAAAATAAATGATGGTATTCATGAAATTGTACCCATAGTACAAAAGTTGATTTTCAAGCCATAGAACTTGAGCACAGCAACTTGCAGCAGCCACATACTCTGCCTCAGTTGATGAAGTAGCCACCATTGTTTGTTTCTTGCACTGCCAGAACACCAATCTACACCCAAGAAATTGGCATCCACCTGTTGTGGATTTTCTATCCAAACTAGCTCCAGCATAATCACTATCTGGGTAGGTAACCAATTCCATAGGAGATTCTCTAAGGTACCATAATCCCAAATGAGGATAAGCTTTAAGATATTTGAAAATCTTCTTTACTGCAGTCAAGTGTGATTCTTTGGGAGTGACCTGAAACCTTGCACAAGCACAAACTGCAAATATAATGTCTCGCCTTGATGAAGTGAGATACATCAAAGAACCAATCATAGATCTGTACATATGTACATCAACTGCTTCTCCACTGTTTTCTTTTAGAAGCAGATGTGTACCCCTGTCTGCAAGTGAGCTTGGGACTTTGCATCAGTGAACTTGAACTTTCTAAGTATCTCAGCCACATACTTGTCTTGATTAATGAAGATTCCATCTGGCCTTTGTTGTACTTGAAGTCCCAAAAAGAATGTGAGTTCACCCATAGAACTCATCTTGAACTCATCCTTCATAAGCTTCTCAAAATCTTTGCACATCTCTGGCTTTGTTGAGCCAAAAATAATATCATCAACATACACTTGAACCAGCAAGATATCATTTTTGTCTTTCTTGATGAACAAAGTTTGATCTATTCGTCCTCTATGAAACCCATTATTCAAAAGATAAGTAGCTAGGGTTTCATACCACTTCCTTGGTGCCTGATGCAATCCATACAATGCTTTAACTACCCTGTATACTTTGTCTGGATTTTCAGAGTCTTCAAAGCCTGGAGGTTGTGAAACATATACCTCCTCATCAATTTGCCCATATAGAAAAGCACTTTTTACATCCATTTGATAGACTGTGAAGCCCATAAAGGATGCATAGGCTAGAAAAAGTCTAATTGCTTCTATTCTTGCAACTGAGGCAAACACCTCTTCATAATCAATACCCTCCTCCTGAGTGTATCCTTGAGCTACAAGCCTAGCCTTGTTTCTTATGACAATCCCTCTTTCTTCTCTCTTTTTTCTGAACACCCATTTGGTACCAATGACTTTCATGCCTTTAGGTAGATCACAAAGCACCCAAACCTTTTGAATTTTGAACTGAAGCAACTCTTCTTGCATTGCTTCCACCCAACTTTCATCTTCAAGTGCCTTGAATACATTCTTTGGTTCCATTTGAGACAGAAAACACATGAACAGACATTCATTTTTGCCTTCATGATTCTTAGATTCATAAATTTCACTGATAAAGCCATGAATGTCAGCCATCTTTGATTGTCTTCTAGTCTTCACAGGTGAGTTTACATCCCCTATCACATTTTCAAGAGGATGTGATTTATGAACTGTGGTATGGGGAGTTTGAGGAATGTCAATCTCAGTAGGCATATTTGATATTTCAACATCACTGGCTTGAGCTTCCTGTGTAACTGGACTTGAATTTTCCACTTCAGGTGTAGCAGTGGAAACTTCTGGCCTAGCAGTGGAATTAGTATTTCCACTGCTTTCAACATTCTTTGCAACTTCTGGTCTAGCAGTGGAATCTTTTGGCCTAGTAGTGGAATCTAAATTTCCACTGCTTTCATTATTTCCAGTGTTCACATTTGTTGCTTTAGAAGGTTGAGCATCTCCAGTCTTTGCAACATCATCATAATCTGCATAGTCCCAAATAGGCAAAATGAATTCATCTTGATCATCTTGTTGATCCAAGCTTGGTTCATCATCATCAACAAACTCTTCTGAACCTGCAAAATCATTAGAAGATGTACCTGTAGAGATAGGCACATAGTTCATGGTATGGGTTAGAGTATCAAGATCAAACAGCCTTTCTGGACCAGTTCCTTTGACATTCACTTTGTTTTCTAGGAACTCAACATGCAGATTTTCTTCTACCTTTTGGGTCCTTAAGTTGAATACCCTAAAAGCTTTACTAACCATGGAATACCCAACAAAATACCCTTCATCAGCTTTTTCATCAAATTTACCCAGATGATCTATGGTATTGAGAATAGTGACATGACATCCAAATGGTCTCATGAAGTCTAGGAGAGGTGGTCTACCTCTAAATAACTCATAAGGTGTCTTGTTCTTTGTTTTTACTACTAAAACCCTGTTTTGCACATAACAAGCAGTGTTAACTGCTTCAGCCCAAAAAGTCATTGGCAATTTTGAATCTGCCAACATGGTTCTAGCAGCCTCTATTAGTGTCCTATTTCTCCTCTCAGCTACACCATTTTGTTGAGGAGTTCTAGCTACACTAAATTCTCTTTTAATACCTTTCTCTCTGCAAAAATCATCCATAACTCTATTCTTAAATTCTGTCCCATTGTCACACCTAATGATTTTAACTTTCATATCATTTTGGTGTTCTACTTCAGTTATAAAGATCTTAAGGATGCCAGTTGTCTCATCCTTAGTTCTAAGAAAGAAAACCCATGTGAACCTACTAAAATCATCAGTTACAACAAGACAATATCTCTTAAGATTTATGGTACTCACAGATGTAGGACCAAACAAATCCATATGTAACATTTGAAGTGGGTGAGCAATAGAGTTAACCAATTTTGACCTGCAAGAAGCTCTGTGTTGTTTGCCCTTAAGACAAGCAACGCAGGTTTGATCATTTTCAAATCTTTTCTGAGCCAAACCTCTTACCAAACCATCTTTGACAATCTTATTTATGGTTTTGAAATTAATATGACCAAGTCTTCTATGCCATAGCATGGTTTCATCCACTGTGGCCTTTGCAATAAAGCAAGCATGATCTTCTTTAGCAACAATGTTATTCATATCAAAGCTATATATGTTTCCTTTTCTAGGAATTTTAAGAAGGATCTGACTCTCATCAGGCATCTTAAAATCCTTAGAAAGAACAAAATACATATCTTCAGTAAATAGAACATTGTTTTTCTTGTCACACATCTGTGACACACTAAAGAGATTATACTTAAGCTCTTTTATATAGTACACGGGTTCAAAATCCAAGTTACCAGTTTTAATAACACCTTTACCAGTAACTTTACTATTTACTCCTCCTCCAAAGCTAACATCATGTCCATCAAAGAATTCAAAATTGGATAGATAGGCTTGTTGCCAGTCATGTGCCTTGAACATCCACTGTCTGTATAGCCTTGGTCTGATCTTTTTGTCCTTGGATGTTCCTGCGCATATAATAAAGGAGTTAGTTTCCTTTGGANTAACATCATGTCCATCAAAGAATTCAAAATTGGATAGATAGGCTTGTTGCCAGTCATGTGCCTTGAACATCCACTGTCTGTATAGCCTTGGTCTGATCTTTTTGTCCTTGGATGTTCCTGCGCATATAATAAAGGAGTTAGTTTCCTTTAGAGACCCAAGCCATGATTGACTTGGATCTGCCTCGTGTATCAATATAGTTAAATCTATCAAAGGTCATTGATACACCATTGGGATTCTTTGTTGTGATATTTCCTTTAGGTTTCCATTCCCAACGTGCTGAGGCCTTCACAGCATTTCCCATATTACCCCTGTTCTTGTTTACAACTTTAACAGTGGGAACTTTTGTTTGAGCAGTGGTAACTGCTGGTTTAAACTTTGGTACCCACTGTTGGTTATCTTGAACCCTTTTGTTATAAAAATTCCTTTTTCCTGTTTGTACCAATTTAACAAAAGTTGTTTTAGGTTTTGCACTTGAAACAGGTGATTTAGGATGAGCAGTGTTAACATTTTTAGCAGTGGCAAAAGATTTAAGTCCACACCTCAACAAAACTGCTCTTGGGATCATGTTGCTATGAGTATTAGGGTGTGATTTGTTTTGAAACTTGTTTGAATCCATCCTCTTCTTCTCATAAACTTCCCTTCTCTCAACATGATAGTCACAATCAGCATGTAAATGGTCAAAGCTACCACAGTTATAACATGCTTTATTGTTCATTACAAACTCACTACCTAGTTGTTGAGATTTTACATGATTCCAACTCCTCTGATTACCCCTATAAGTTGATGACTTATTTCTATACATCTCAGCATACCTTACAGTTTGTCTAGGCTTATTAACTTGTTTCCTAGGTTCCTCTATAATGGTATTAACAACTTGTGGGATAGAAGCCTCTACTTTCTTTTGAACACTATCATCTACCACAGATGAGTCACTTGCACTTTCAAAAACATCAGTTTCATGCTTAACCTCTTCCTCACTTTTCACAAATTTGGGAGGACCATATTCAAGAATAGGTTCCTGAAAATCTTCTAGTCCTGTATGTGCTAAATCTATGCTAGGGGGTGCTGGAACAACTCTTAGTGGTGGAGGAACTGTATTGTATCCTAAACCAGACTTAGCTTTGTTAGCAATTTGTTCTTCCCAAATCTTATCAATTGACTTAGATTGATAATATAAGGTATCAACAGATAAGTTGACATTCTCATTTATCTTTCTAAGCCTTTCAAGCTCTTTTTTAAATGCCTCATTCACTGCTATCTTATGATCTAACTCTCTTTTAATAATAACCATATCATCATTAAATTTTGTCTCATTTTCTCTATAATGATCAAGTTGTTTTTCTAACACAGATATACCTCTTCTAAGATTTGAAACAAGATAGTTAGCAGCAAACAACTCTGTTCTATAGTTTTCAAGTAATTCATTCAGCCTTTCACATTCTCTAGAAGCCCTACATGTTTTAGAACAACATTCAAAGTTTTGTACCTCAGAGTCAGAGAAGGCCATGAGAGCATGTTCTATAGCAATGAAAGCAGCATCTGAAGGTTTTTCCTCTTCACCATCAGCCATGAAACTCCAATCATAGCTCACACCATCAATTGTCAGCATTACCTTTGGTTCCTCCACAATTGGTTCCTTCTTTTGCTTGTACCATGTGGATCTGTTATCCTGCTTCCTTGGTCTCCTGCATTCCCTAGCAAAATGCCCCAACTTGTGACAGTTGAAACACTCTACTTTCTTCTTATCAAACCCTGCAGTTTCACTTCCATTGATGTGGATTGGCTTGCCAGTCTTCTTGTAGAATTTCCTAGCTCTCATGCTGAGAAGAGCTACTTGCCACTTTATGTCCATCTCCTCCAAGTCATCCTCATCAATTTGCTCTATGTCTTCATGAGTTAATATAGAGCCATTAACTTGAGTGGAGATAAAGGCATAAAAGGTAGGATCTCCAATACCAGCAACCTTCTTCTTTGAACCTGCAGTGGTAACATGAGCATTACCAGTGGAAACTGTAGAACCAGCAGTGGCAATTTCATCATCACTGTCATCTTCAGAATCATCACTGTCAACTGAGGTTGACACCAATGCCAAGCTGCTAGAGCTTGAACCAAGCTTCCCTGCCTTCTTCAATCTTTGTTCAATGAGTTTGAAGTTATTGTAAAGATCATTGAGCTTCATAGTTTCAATTTCTGGTTTGTTCTCCCAGACTGTAACATTGGTATGAAACTCAGAGGGCAAGCTTCTTAGAAACTTCAAATTGAGGTCTTCCTGTTCTACCTCAATTCCAAACACAGTCAATTGAGTGACAATCTTCTGTAGTTTGGTGAAAATGCTGTCAAGTGATTCATTGCTTGAAGCAGTGAAGTTTTCATAGCTCTGCTTCAACAATGTCTTTTGGGTCTTCTTAGTAGCATCATTGCCACCAAACACAGAACAGATCTCTTCAAACAACTCTTTTGCAGTCTTGAATTTACTGAAAGCAATGATGTGGTCTTTAGGAAGAGTCATTAGAAGTAAACTTCTGGCATTCATATCATTCTTCTTTTGTGTTCTTTCATCACTAGTAGAAGGTGCAGAAATTATGGTTACTTCTTTGTCACCAACTTTCTCAGTCTTCTGAGTAGGTTTGAAAGAGTCACTAGTTAAGATGATCTCCCACAAAGCATAATCTTGAATGAGAAAGTATTGCTCAATAATTATCCTCCACATCTCAAACTCATTGACTTTGAGCTTAGGAAGTCTTGGAGCAGAGTTGGACTGGTTGTTTTCCATCTCCATGGATCTGAGTGAATTGGTTAAGCTTAATTCCTTGGATCTTCTAAATCAAAGTATCAGAAACCTGGCTCTGATACCACTTGTAGGATCTAAACACACGCCTTGTGTTAGAGTGATACTTTGAGTTATATTATTAAGCACGCGGAATATAATTAACAATACTTAGAATATGAATTTTATGATGTAATGTAAGTGAGAACAGTTGTAAGTTTAACACAAAGCTTCAATATTATTGATAATAATACGAGTGATCTTACTTATCACTAGGGTTACACCTTGAAGCTTTCTAAGGTTGATACGTACCTAGAACAATGACCTAGGACCTCCTTTTATAGCACAAGGAGTCCTTTACAAGATAAATATAAAACTATCAGAATAGAATATACACAAGATCTTTTCTATATATATCTATATACGAATACATAACAGTGGTAATAATATGTACTAGCAGTGGTAATGTGTTTCCACTGCTAGTGCATTCTTCAGCAGTGTCTTCCACAAGCTTATCAGTGGAAACTATTAGCTTTATTCCCAACAAAATCTCAAGTGTAAGATTATTTGATAAGGCGAAAAGTGTACCGCTTTTCGGGGGTCATTTAAGCCCTAAATTGTATTTATTTGATCAAATATCGCCCTAAATCGTTCCTTTTGGCATTTTAGGCACTTTGGAGAGAAATTCTAGAAAATGAAGCATTTTGGACGTTTTTGGAGCATAATAGTGAAGAATTCGACAAAGTGCCAAAAATCTGCTGAATAGTACCCTTGACGGCATCAAGCATGGATGTGACGCCGTCAAGCCTTGATAAGCCAGAATGTTTTTTGGGATTTTAAAGGGGGGCGACATCAAGAAGGTCATCAAGAAACCATAACCATGGCGAGGTGACAGCGTCAAGGCTATAACGTGATGCCGTCAGATCTGTTTTTCTATATATATTTGCATAATTTTTAGTCGTAAGTGTGGAACTTTTAAGGGAGAAACCCTTGAAGATTTTTAGCAGCTTTTTCAAGGTTTTTAACCTTGGGATCTTCCATGTTACATTCAAGATAAGTAATCAATTAATCATTCAATATGTCTATGTGTTGTTTGATTCTATCTTGTTCTTGTCTTTTGTTTAACATGCTAGGCTAGGTTTTCTTTGTGCTTGCTTAGATCTAATGAAACCTAACTATTGATTATTGATTGAATGGTGTGTTATTAATTGTATTGGATGGGTGATTATCGATGTTAGGCTTAAGAAAACTGGAAGACTTTCGGTTGGTAACATGCTTGAATGTCTTAAGAAACATGAACCAAGGTGTACTAAGGTTATTTGATTGTATTTAATGCATGAGCGAATTCTAGTGATCCCATGTTAGGAGCTTCTTAGCCGGCTCGACATAGGAGTGAAGTAGGAGCTCATAGAGTTAGGGGAAGTCCGTACACACCCCTACGAATGGTATTAAGGAATACAATCCGTCATCCACGCAACTAATACACACTAATCAATCGGTAAAAGATAGTTAGGGAGTAAGGAAATCTAAGTAAACACACTTCTCTCCATATTAGTTTTCACAAACATTTACTTTCATTTTATTTTATTTGCATTAGTAGTTATTTGGGTTAGTTGACTAGCAACTAATTCCGCCCACTCCTTCAAACCCGAGATTTTTACTTGCTTTCCTAAAAATAATAAAATACAAAAAGAGTCTTCCCTCACCCCTAGACCTATTAGAGTAGCTTTTCAATCCTAACGACACTATTCCCGCAAAGAACGATCAATCCCCCGATACTTGCCACTACACTATACTACATCGGTCAGGTACACTGCCTGGTGGGGATTGCAAGCTTCTCAAGATCCCTTGAGAAGTAAAACCCTAGTGTTTGGTCGCAATCCTGCGCATCAACTTCTTCCTTATTTTTTACAAATTTGGGAGGACCATATTCAAGAATAGGTTCTTGAAACTCTTCTAGACCTGTATGTGCTAAATCTATGCCAGGGGGTGCTGGAACACCCCTTAGTGGTGAAGGAACTGTATTCTATCCTAAACCAGACTTAGCTTTGTTAGTGATTTGAGCTTCCCAAATTTTATCAATAGACTTAGATTGATAATATAAGGTATCAACAGATAAGTTGACATTCTCATTTACCTTTCTAAGCCTTTCAAGCTCTTCTTTAAGTGCCTCATTTACTGCTATCTTATGATCTAACTCTCTTTTAAGAATAACCATATCATCATTAAATTTTGTCTCATTTTCTCTATAATGCTTTAGTTGTTTTTCTAACACAAATATACCTCTTCTAAGATTTGAAACATTATAGTTAGCAGCAAACAACTCTGTTCTATGGTTTTCTAGTGATTCATTTAGCCTTTCACATTCTCTAGAAGCCCTAAATGCTTAGAACAACATTCAAAGTTTTGTACCTCAGAGTCAGAGAAGGCCATGAGAGCATGTTTTGTAGCAATGAAAGCAACATCTGAAGGTTTTTCCTCTTCACCATCAGCCATGAAACTCCAATCATAGCTCACACCATCAATTGCTAGCATTGCCTTTGGTTCCTCCACAATTGGTTCCTTCTTTTGCTTGTACCATGTGGATATGTTATCCTGTTTCCTTGGTCTCCTGTATTCCCTAGCAAAATGCCCCAACTTGTGACAGTTGAAACACTCTACTTTCTTCTTATCAAACACTGCAGTTTCACTTCCATTGATGTGGATTGGCTTGCCAGTCTTCTTGTAGAATTTCCTAGCTCTCATGCTGAGAAGAGCTACTTGCCACTTTATGTCCATCTCCTCCAAGTCATCCTCATCAATTTGCTCTATGTCTTCATGAGTTAATATAGAGCCATTAACTTGAGTGGAGATAAAGGCATAAAAGGTAGGATCTCCAATACCAGCAACCTTCTTCTTTGAACCTGCAGTGGTAACATGTGCATTACAAGTGCAAACTGTAGAACCAGCAGTGGCAATTCATCATCACTGTCATCTTCAGACTCATCACTGTCAACTGAGGTTGACACCAATGCCAAGCTGCTAGAGCTTGAACCAAGCTTCCATGCCTTCTTCAATCTTTGTTCAATGAGTTTGAAGTTATTGTAAAGATCATTGAGCTTCATTGTTTCAAATTCTGGTTTATTCTCCCAGACTGTAACATTTGTATGAAACTCAGCAGGCAAACTTCTTAGAAACTTTAAATTAAGGTCTTCCTATTCTTCCTCCATTCCAAACACAGTCAATTGAGTGACAATCTTCTGGAGTTTGGTGAAGATGCTATCAAGTGATTCATTGCTTGAAGCAGTGAAGTTTTCATAGCTCTGGTTCAACAATGTCTTTTGGGTCTTCTTAGTAGCATCGCCGCCAAACACTGAACAGATCTCTTCAAACAATTCTTTTGCAGTCTTGAATTTACTGAAAGCAATGATCTGGTCTTTAGGAAGAGTCATTAGAAGTAAACTTCTGGCCTTCATATCATTCTTCTTCTGTGTTCTTTCATCACTAGTAGAAGGTGCAGAAACTGTGATTACTTCTTTGTTACCAACTTTCTCAATCTTGTGAGTAGGCTTGAAAGAGTCACCAGTTAAGATGATCTCCCACAAAGCATAGTCTTGAATGAGAAAGTATTGCTCAATCATTATCCTCCACATCTCAAACTCATTGAGTTTGAGCTTAGGAAGTCTTGGAGCAGAGTGAATTGGATCTGAGTGAATTGGTTAAGCTTATTCCTTGGATCTTCTAAATCAAAGTATCAGAAACATGTCTCTGATACCACTTTAAGGATATAAACACACACCTAGTGTTAGAGTAATACTTTGAGTTATATTATTAAGTACGCGGAATATAGTTAGTAATACCTAGAAGATGGATTCTACGATGTAATGTAAGTGAGAACAGTTGTAAGTTTAACACAAAGCATTAATATTATTGATAATAATACGAGTGATCTTTCTTATCACTAGGGTTACACCTTGAAACTTTCTAGGGTTAATTCGTACCTAGAACAATGACCTAGAACCTCCTTTTATAGCACAAGGAGTCCTTTACAAGATAAGTATTAAGCTATCATAATAGAATATACACAAAATCTTTTCTATACCTACGAATACATTAGTTATCCTAATAGCAGTGGTAATAATATGTACTAGCAGTGGTAATGTGTTTCCACTGCTAGTGCATTCTTTAGCAGTGCCTTCCACAAGCTTATCAGTGGTAACTGTTAGCTTTATTCCCAACATCAAGGGTTCAAATTGAAACTTGATTTAAAAATTAGGCCAGGTAAGCTCTCCAATTAACCAAATAGCAGACCCTAGGGTTCACTAATAAGCTCAGGGTGTGCTTGTGAAGTTGGGTGCACACACTGGGTACAGGGGAGGTTATGGGTTCACAGGCTAGGTTCAAGAGCAAAATTTTGTGAGTAAATGGTGTTCAAATTAAGATTTTCTTGTTGAAATAAGTTAACAACCAACCAAAGAACACACAATAACAAGAATTAATCAATCTCAATCTATATTAAGCCCTGTGCAAGTTCTTAAAGATCTGTCCATTTTTGACAGATGAAATTTTTTTTTTTGACTATTTAGAAAAAACATGCAAGGTTGACTTTAGTGAGATTTGATTGGTAACTAATGACTGAATATGAAGAATTAAGCTTATGTGAGATGAAATTAAACAAACCTAACAACTATTAAACTGAATTGAGTGATCTAGGTTCCTAAAACTCCAACAGTGAAACTGTGAAGAAATTTAAAAGAAAATTTTGACTTTCACTAAAAGAACCTTTGATTTTATGAGTTCTCTGACCTAAGTAAGCCTAAAGTGACATATTAAAACCAAAACCAACATCACAAATAGCTTGGATCACAAATAACCACACTGATCCAAACACTGCCTTAATATGATGAAAATGTGATTTTCAAAACATATGACAGATTAAGACCATAAAATTGACTCACAAGCACATATAATGATAAAACAAACTGAAATGAGTACATACATACTAACATTAACCAGTAGAACTCATGAATCACTAAGACACTATTTTTTAGCAGTCAAAATGAAAATATGTGCAACTATGAATATCAAAGAACAAGTTATTGATTTTAAGCAATATTATAACTAACAATTACCCAATGAACATTAAAACACAGAAATAATAGCTTATAGCATATTCTACAGTAACTTTGCAAATTATGAAAAAGGGCTTACAAATGGATTCCAAGCACAGAGCAGCTAACCAAGGACCATAAACCAATCCTAAAGGCTACCACAAGCCACTAACCCACTGCCATCCAAGATTTACAGTGCTCCAGCAATCTTCTTTCTTCTTTCTTGATATTATTTTATTTTTCACTGATTTTTTTTATTTTTTTGTATTTTTGATTTTCTACTACTAAACTGTCTTTTATGTTTCTAATAGCTCTTAAAAGCTATATGGGAGCTTATATGAGCTTAAGAGAGTCCAATAACAACAAATTTAAACAACATTCAAGCTAACTTGAGAATCTGAGTAAAAATTAAAGTGAAAACTTAGTAATGCTTGAGAACTTAAAATTGATGATTGAAACAGATTTAGATTACACTAAAAAGGTTGAGATTACACTTGGAATGAAAGAAAAACAACTAAAATTGCAAATTACATTAATTCGACATTAAAATTCTACATAAAACTACTACTTGGACCTCTGCTTCTTCTTCTTCCTTTTATAAGGGCTTCTAGGGTTTGTTGGGACTCTCTGATCATTTCCCACTCTTTTCTATGGCCATTGGATCAGTGAGGCCTCATCTTGACCCTCCACGTGTTTTGGCGCCAAAATGGTGTTAACCATTTTTCTGTTTTTAATTTCAAGGGCGGGGGGTGGCAGCATTAAATGCATTTGGCTTGTTAGGAGGATGGTGGAGTGGGCAGCGGATGTGATGGAGATGGTGGGGGTGGTGGAGTTGACAGGGATGCAGGCAAGTGGGAGGGAAGGAGGGTGAAGGTGGGGGATGGTTTGACTGTTTGACCCCGTGTATAACTAAAGGGGATTTGGGCTGGTTTAGGAGTTGGGCCAGCAAAAGGGATGGGCAAAGGGAAAGGGAAAAGGGCCATAGGTTAGTAGTGGGTTTAGGATTTTTTTGGGTTGGATTTGGTTTTGGGTTATAAGTATAATAAGGAGTGGTCCGTTTGGTTTTATTAGTGAAAATACCACAAGGACCTAAGTTGTAATTTCTGGATTTTTCAGGGACTGAACATGTAACTTTCCCAAAGTTCTCAAAGGGTCCTTTCTTGCCAATGATGAATAGTACAAGGACCATTGATGCTAATTTCCAAAATTTTGAAATCCATGGACCTTTTCTTCCAAATCTTTAAAGTTGAGGGACCAAACTTGTAATTTCTCTAAACTTTTCACCCAAGGACCATATTTACCAAAGTTCAATAACACAAGGATCATGTTTGATAATTTTCCAAAGTTTCAATCCCAAGGACCATTTTTGACAATTTTGCAAAGTACAGGGACCAAACTTGACAACTTTTGAAACTTTTCACCAAAGGACTAATTATGACAACTTTTGATTTCCAAAGGACCTTTGGTAACTTTTCTTACAAAATAAATGCCTAGGGACTGATTTTGACAAGTTTTGAAAGTTGAGGGACTGAAACTGCCAGTTATGCAAACTTTGTTCGTTTTTCATCTGTTTTTAATCATTTTGCATCTGAAACATATAAAACACAATCCTGAGATATTTTCAGTATTTTGATGCATATTTGAGTGTTTTTGGATGTTTTGGCAGTTCAGATACGACAAAAATTATGAGTATTTACACACTCATCACAAACCATGACAATTTTCCATTGTAAAGTATTACATTTCAGTATCTGTGCTACAAACAATTCATGTATCTTGTAATTCTTGAAGGAACATATGCTGTAATTTTTGTTTGGGATTTGCTAATGGGTGCCCACTAGGCATCTTATAAGGTGTGAATATATGAAAATTTTGAGTGTATTAAATTAAAAATAAAAATAAATATCATATTTAATTATGGTAAATTATAAGTTTAATTAAGGTTTATTAAATGCATTTTTTATTATAAAAAGAAAGTTTTATTGTATTAATTAAACATTAAATGCATTTGTTTACATGTGATAAGGTGCCTAGTGGGCACCCGTTAGCAAATCTCTTTTTGTTTTAACTAATTCGAAAAGAATTTGTAACCCGATGAACTTATTTATAAAATAGAGTTGATTTGGAAAAAGATCAGCGAAATGGATTTTATATAGCTAACAAACTAAAAGAGTACATTCGATTATTGTTTATACTTTTGATGGGGGACTTGAAGGGGGACATTTTGGAGCGTTATATTCAGCCACTCCTAAGCAAGCATGATAATCGCCGGTGTTCTGGCAATTCATGGCTAGTACTGATATAGCGTCCTTAAAGAAGTCCTCCATTTCTTTCTGACATTGTTCCAAGCCTGGAGAACACGCGCCAGGATTGCCAAAAAGTGTTTTCGGACAACTTATTTTCCCTGTTACAAATAAAACAAAAGTTAGACTTTCGGTCAGTGATGCACCGAAACGCCAATTAGGGTCGCGTACCCGTTTGGGAACGGGGTGGGAACGGAAACGCCCCCGAAACGCCTCCGAAACGTTTCCCTGCCGTTTCCTTAGCCGTTTCTGGATTTTCATGCAGTTTCCAAGCAATTTCTTATGGGTTTTAATGAGCTTTTTTGTGAAGAAGATGAAAAAATCATTTGGGAAGATGAAGAAAACGTTGGGGAAGATGAAGTACAATGTGTGTGAAAAAAAATACTATAAAGTAACTTTTTACTTTTTGTTTGGTGTAGATGAGTCACGTGAGTGACAAAAACATACCAAAAGATGTCCTTTTAACATTTCTTTTATAAAGCATTTTTAGTTTTAATTTTTTCAATTTAGTTTTTTGTCACAATAATATGTGCGGTATAATTAGAAAGAATTATTTACAAATATAAAAACACACTGTTAACTAAAATATATTTGATTCAATTGAAGATGAAGGGTTTTTGGGGTTTGCCGATCTCTCACTAGATGAACCGAAATTTGAAAATGATTTGATTATTGAAAATTAATCACCTTTGATAGATGTAGTATTTTTAGAGTTTACAATTTACATTAACATATATCTATTTTGGATTTTCTTTAATATATTTTTAATTTTTTTATATTTTTTAACNCAGTGATGCACCGAAACGCCAATTAGGGTCGCGTACCCGTTTGGGAACGGGGTGGGAACGGAAACGCCCCCGAAACGCCTCCGAAACGTTTCCCTGCCGTTTCCTTAGCCGTTTCTGGATTTTCATGCAGTTTCCAAGCAATTTCTTATGGGTTTTAATGAGCTTTTTTGTGAAGAAGATGAAAAAATCATTTGGGAAGATGAAGAAAACGTTGGGGAAGATGAAGTACAATGTGTGTGAAAAAAAATACTATAAAGTAACTTTTTACTTTTTGTTTGGTGTAGATGAGTCACGTGAGTGACAAAAACATACCAAAAGATGTCCTTTTAACATTTCTTTTATAAAGCATTTTTAGTTTTAATTTTTTCAATTTAGTTTTTTGTCACAATAATATGTGCGGTATAATTAGAAAGAATTATTTACAAATATAAAAACACACTGTTAACTAAAATATATTTGATTCAATTGAAGATGAAGAGTTTTTGGGCTTTGTCGATCTCTCACTAGATGAACCGAAATTTGAAAATGACTTGATTATTGAAAATTAATCACCTTTGATAGATGTAGTATTTTTGGAGTTTACAATTTACATTAACATATATCTATTTTGGATTTTCTTTAATATATTTTTAATTTTTTTATATTTTTTAACGCCGTATCTATGCCGTTCCCGTATCTTGAATTTTTGATTTTTGCCGTTTCCCGTTCCCGTATCGTCCCCGTATCCCTTTGCCGTTCCCGTTTCGGTGCTACACTGCTTTCGGTTCTTTCAAAACTACATATATAGTAAGTTACTAATGTACGTGTGCGCACACATAATTACCTGTAGTTACGTTGAAGATGAAGAAGCAATACACTAACGCTACAAAGAGAGGAACGAGAGAAACCTTTGAATTCATCATTTTTCTTAGGACAAAATTAAGGCAGCCTGGGTTTGTTAAGTTATGATATAAAGTTAGGACAATATTAAGGCAGGCTGTATATATAACTTGCAAATGCAAAATTATGAATTTTGATTTGGTATATGAGTCAATGACTATCTTATGCTAGTTATTAAATTTCTATACGGATATTGTAATAATGATAAAGTTCGGAAAAACAATTAAACAAATATAGTTTATGGGTATTTGTGACAAATATTTAACAGATTATAGTAATAACGTTATATTGTATTGTATATATTTATTATTACATATTTTGTGTTCACACAGATAGTGTAAACGTGTTAATGTGAGCTTGGAAAAAAACTATTGATAGCATGTAATAAAGGGCATACAACTAACTTGTTGTTTGTTTATTGTATGAAAATTCAATTGCATACCTTTTTTTTAGTACATACCAAAGAACAAATCCCCACCTTCCATCCTTTTTGATCTAATGGCCTAGATTAATCTAAAATTTGATCACTTAAACCTAATTTTACACCACCTATATAAAGTTTTATTTTATTTATTTTTTTCCCATTCGCTTTTTTTTCACACAGTTTGTGTGTGTTTTCTCTCAACCGACTTCCCTTTAGAATCTGTTACATTTTCCCTCCATAATCAGTTACCACCGCAACACCACCGCTACACCATCATTCCGATCATCATCACCATCACATTTCAGTCACCATTCCGATCATCATCTCATAATCATCTCCCGATCATTATCATCCTTTTTTATGTCTTCTTTTGATTTGAATGAACCGTTTGTTTTCAGAAGCTGATTTGATGGATATTGTTGCTGTTGATAGTGCTGTTGAATCGTTTGTTAATTATGTGGATCAAGTTGTTTAACATTCCTTGTGATCAAGTTGCACACCAAGTGTCTGATGAAATGTGTGAGTGAAAAATATTTGATAATTTTGTTATCTGCTCTTGTAATTTTGCTTATTAATTAAGTTGTTAGTTGAATTTATATTTTTAACTGCATTTGAATGCTGTTTTTGTGTCTAATTGTGGTTTTGAATCTGCTCTGTAGCATACGTTTAGTATCACCAATGATATTTGAAGTTGATGATAATAAGCTGGTTTAGTATCACCGGTGATATATGTTTAGTATCACCAGTGATAATTGTTAGTCTGTTTATTTATAAGTTGTTTATGTTAAGATGTTTAATTTGCTTATGTAATATTTTTGACATTTTGATGAGGATGAAAATATAAGTTTGTGGGGATAAGCTGTGAGTATAAGTTACTGATAAGTTGTTAATTATAGTGTAATATTGCTTATTATTTATAAGACATAATTCATATTTAAGGCAAGCCCAAATTGAAGCTTTTGTAGAAGTAGTGGCTGCTGCTCTGCATATTTAATTTAGAAGTGTATCTTTTATTCTCAAGTTTCTTAGTGCACCTAATGAAATCTGCTAATTTGTTGTCTTGAATCAGTATCCGTCATTGGTAAGCGGAAGAGATTCGACTTTTTTGCAAGTAAGTTTATTGCACCTGAGTTATGTGGAATTCCTATCTTTTTTTACCCCTGAACTTGTATTAAAGCTATTAGTTTTGTGAAATTTTTTTAGATTTTATCCTGAGAAAGTGAAAGTGGAGGATGCGTGAAAGAATACCGACTGATTAATAGATGATTAGATATCAACCAAGTAGCGCCTTTATTGTTCCATAGGTGTCAACCGAGTAGCCTTTTTTGTAATGTTTGATAAGAGGATGCTAATATTTATTTTGTAAAACTGATGTGTATCTTGGTGTTAGCTAAGATTTGACGATATGATCAATGATGACGTTTTGTACTAAATTAACCATTTCAATATATCTACCATATATTTTTTTTATCACTGAACAGATCTGTAATCAATTTGGGGAAAAAAAATGGCTACACTAGTACAATATGTGTAGTATCACTTGTGATATTCTATTTCGTATGTATAGTATCACTTGTGACATTAAAGTTTTTTCTAAATCTGTTATGCATCATATTTGTAGTACAATATGTGTAGTATCACTTGTGATATTCTCTTTTATATGTATAGTATCACTTGTGATATTGATTTTTTTTTTAAATCTGTTCTGCATCATATGTGTAGTATCACTTGTGATATTCTATTTCATATCTTTTTTTTATGTGTTTTGTTTGTTTTAATGAAGGTGTTGCATAACAAATAAGATAGTTTAGTAGCTTGTTTGTCAGCTTTGGTTCGTTATGGGATTCAATGTCGACACATATTTTTTGTGTGCTCAAGAATTGTAATGTCATACGTATCCCAAAACAATTATATATATTGAGGCATTGGAAAATGGACTTAATTCCACCTGAGTTGAGGAAGAAAATAAATCATTATTTGTGAGAAGAATGAAATTAGCGAGAGGCTTGCAAATGAGGCATCTACTTTAGCGGACGTGTGTGTACATATATTAAATAATAATTTTCTATGTTTGATGATTTTGAACTAGTGTTTGAGGATTTCTTTTGATAAGTGTTTTAGGAATTTGCTTTCTGTTTTGTTTTTTCAAATATTTAAATGGATGTTAAATTACTTTCAGTTTTACATGAGCTTCAGTTTTATGTATCACTTGTGATACTACACTGTAAAGGTAAAGAAACGTGTTTAAGTTTTAGGAAATTTGAAAGCCGGAGGCTGAGCTGGCGATAAAATATGACAATTGATGTTTATTATTCTTTCATATACACTTGGTAAAATACAAAATTAATTATCACATGTGATAAGAATGTGATATTTCACATTTTTAGTTGAGTATCACAATTGATAACGCATATATGTAGAGAACAAAAATTAAAATCATAACATTTTATATGAAGTTGATTATCTCTTGTGATAATTTACATTCTTAGTTGGGTATCTCAGTTAATAACACACTTTTATATAGAGAACATAAATTGTTATCATTAGCATTGTATATTACTAACCAAAAGATTTTAGCACTAGTTGTTAAAACATAATAATGCAACTGTTTTCATCAACTTGTTTTATTTACTTTTGTTCTTCAACAATCGTCCTCTTCATTGGTACATCAACCAGCACCTTCATTTTATTCCCAGGTGCTTTCGGGGGAACCTTTGATATCACATGTGATCACATATCACATGTGATATCACAGGTGATACCACCTGTGATATCACATGTGTGTCAGCTTTCTTCTGTTTGTTGAATCAATTGTGGTGATGGAGGAACTTGTGATATCACAGGTGTTTGAGCTTCTTCAATTTGTTTGTGGAGATGTGCTTTCTTCAACGACAATTGCACTTGTTGTTGATTCTTTCGTTTGATGAGGTTGTTTTTTGCACAGGTCTCATTCAAATCTGCATCAAAATATTTTCATAATTTTTGTTAGTGTACGAATAATTCATTTGTTTTCAATATCATCTGTCAAATAAATAACTATTTGTTATCACAATAGATATATTACCAATCAACAATAATTTAACTGTTATATCACAGGTGATACATTACCAGTCAATATTGTTTTCAAATACCGTGGTAAAACATTTTGAAACATGCACAATCTATCCATTAAACATACAAATCCACCACAAATCAAACAGAAGCATCACAACATATCTTTTGTTCTGTTAAACCTAACTTTTAATCTCTCATATTATCACATAAATCATCACAACGTCACAAATTATCAAAAATTAACTAATAAAACACACTGATAATGATTCTATAACAGTAAAAACTAAAGTATTCGTTGTTTTAGATGTCGTTTGTTTTATTTTCTGTGTGCTTTATGTGATTTGCACGGTTAAGTCAAATACAAATATCACAAGTGATAATACACATATATAGTTCAACTTCAAATATCATTGGCGATACACACGTATGATACTTTTCACTCACACATTTCATCAAACACTTGGTGTGCATCCATGTATAAAAAATTTTTTACTCAGAAACTCAACCAAATGTAAACACTAAAAAACACAACCAATAAAACAACAAAATAATTAGTCGGAAGCATCATACCTTCATCCCGAGATTTAGTAGGTTCATTTTGAACCGGTTTTTTTCATGGATCTGCTTGAGCACTCGATGATTCTTCCATTTTTGTATTTTATTGATCATTTTAACGGTTAAAAAGCGGTTATTTTAGATTTGTTATTGATGCTTGGGTTGCAGTCTACACAAAAGGTTTTACCTCTCAAGGGAACTCAAGAGGCTTGCAATCCCCACCAGGTAGTGTGCCTGACCGATGTAGTATAGTGAAGTGGCAAGTACCGGGGGATTGATCTTTCTCCACAGGGAATAGTGTTCGTTAGGACTGAAAACTACTTAAACAAGGTCTAAAGGTGAGGGATGATTATTTTTGTGTTTTTATATTTTATGAAAGCAAGTAAAATCTCGGTTTTGAAGGATGGGCGGAATTAGTTGCTAGCCAACTAACCCAGATTACTACTACTGCAATAAAAATAAAATAACAAGAAAATAAATGGCGTGTAACTTATATGGTGAGAAGTGTGTTTACTTAGATTTCATTACTCCCTAGTTATCTTTTACCGGTTGATTAGTATGTTACAATTGTGTGGATGACGGGTTGTATTCCTTAATACCAGTCGTGGGGCTGTGTACGTCCTTCCCCAACTCTATAAGATCCTACATCACCCTATGGCGACACGTTGAGTATCCAAACCAAATGATCACTAGAATTCACTTATGCATTAAATACAACCAATTAATCGTAGTACACATCCGATTCATGCTTCCTAAGATGTTCAAGCTTGTTACCAATTAGGAGGTTCGCCATTTTTCTTAAGCCTAACATTGATTTCACCCACCCAACACAATCAATAACACACCATCAACCAATAATTAACAACTAGGTTTCACTACATCTAAGCAAACACAAGATAAATCTAGCCTAGCATGTTAAAGTGAAGACAAGTAAAGGAATAAATCACACAACACATAGACATATTGTATGAATTAAAAGAAAACTTATCTTCAATTGAACATGGATGTTAAAAGGGTGAAGAACGCTTGGAAAATGCACAAAACTCGTACTAGGGTTTCTCCNTTCACTACATCTAAGCAAACACAAGATAAATCTAGCCTAGCATGTTAAAGTGAAGACAAGTAAAGGAATAAATCACACAACACATAGACATATTGTATGAATTAAAAGAAAACTTATCTTCAATTGAACATGGATGTTAAAAGGGTGAAGAACGCTTGGAAAATGCACAAAACTCGTACTAGGGTTTCTCCTCTAAAAGTCACACACTAAAGTTACACACAATGAATGAAAATTGTAAAACTATATATAGATTTTACACCTTTGGGTCGTGACGCCGTCATCTCGCCGACACTAGCGTCACTTGATAACTTTTCAACGTGCCACCTAGGCGTCACAAAAGGTGACGCCGTCACCTTATATTCTTAAAAAGTTCTCTGGCCAGTCATGTGTAATCTTCAAATCCACATCTTTGTCAACAAGTGACGGCGTCACTAGTGAAGCTTGACGCCGTCGGGTACTGTTCCCAGCATGATTTTGAGACTTTGTCGTTTTCTTCACTTTTATGCTCCAATAACGTCCAAAATGCTCCCTTTTGCAGAATTCCTCTCCAAAGTACCTAAAATGACAAAAAGAACGATTCGAGGCAATATTTGATCATATAAATACAATTTAGGGCTCAAATGACCCCCTAAAAGCGTAACACATTTCGGCTAATCAAATACCCTTACACTTGGGATTTGCTTGTCCTCAAGCAAATGGGCTTTTATTCTAATCAAAATACAAGCTAGGGGTCATTTAATGCTAACATAAAAGTAATTACAACAAATAATCATTCCACTTCAATCAAAATAAGCACGGAGATTATACACTAGCATCTCACAAATAGTGTTTGGATACTCACATCTCTCGGGTGTTAATAGAAGTATATAACATAAATGAAAATGGAAAATATCACTCACTACCTGTCATGGTATGTCGATTACCATAGGCTTGAGAAAGGATCGAAAACCTTCTCCACTAGGCGTAAGCACCTTGGATAACTATCAAAGAGGGCTTTACAACGGGTTATAACGTGAGGTGTAGGGTATGGAAAACACGGTTTTGTTGCATAAAGGATAATTTTACTGGTGGCAAGTCAACTGTCTTGGTCAATTACATGTACAATGAGGTGTTGCTAAGCCAAGACAAGACTCAACTTATACTAATTATAAACTAATTACACAAAACAAAACAAACATAAATAAAAGATAGAGGTGGATGGTAGTCCGTATGTTTTTTCCACTTTTCTTTTTCTCATTTTTTTTTGTTTTTCTTGTTTTTTTCCGGTTTTTTTCCTTTTTTAATATACATTCTTACCCTACCATCCAAAATAATATATCATAGGGGCCTCGGTTCTCCTCTTACACTTGAACTTTTACATACTTTAGAATTAACTATAATAATGACTCGAATTAAGATAATCGAAACACTTGGAGTACTTTTTAAAATATTTTGCACATATATGAGGGTATTAATTGATGTTCTTCCCCATTACTCCATAACACTTGTACTTTTACCCATGAGTCCCAATCGTCCCAAAACAATATATACAAAATATGACTCGACTTAGCAACGATGTAATTGATTAGACAATTAACTAAGGGTTTAAACATATGTTGTAACAATAATGCAGTTAATGTTAGGACCTGAGTTTATGGTCCTAACACGTAAATGGAACGACATTTACGGGATTACATTATCTATCTTGTTTAGCCAAAACACACGGACTAGTTATGTAATATTGTCATAGTTGTGAGTGTGTTAGGCTTTATATACCCCTCCATACTTCCATGGAGGGGTGAGACTTTGTGTTATTTCCTTTTACTTTTCCTTATCAATAAAACACCTAGTATTTCCCTTCTCTCTCTAACTTTCTCTCACTAACAATGAAGATGTTGTTCTTCCATACTACTCGACCTCCCGAATCACAAATCAACATAAAACTATGATCCAACAAGTGGCATCAGAGCCAAGGTTACATATTTGTTGATTTTGTGGTGTCATCTTGTCAAAATCGTACCTTTTTTTGTGGTCAAATCTGTTTATGAAACTGTTTTACCCACATTTTGTAGATCTGAAATTCTTTTTAAATATTTAAAGTGGTACAGTTTTTCATAACACCCATGTGTATCAAAAGTTGGTCCAAAGTCACAACCTTTCACTATCAGTTCTCATATATCTGTTGTTCTTGTGTCTTTTTTAGTCCTCGATAATAGTTTTATGTTAACTTGATTTTTTTTCTCGAGACTAATTTTTTAACAATACCGTGGATGGTCTCAACTGTTTTATGGTCATTCTTATGGTCAAAAGTGATTAAAATGGTCAGTGGTGCTGAAATCGTCGGATTCCCGGAACTGGGATCGTTAGTGGAAAACGTCATCGGAAACTACATGGAAACAGTCCCGGAAATCCTGGTCGGACGACCAATTCTTGTATACTCCTAGAAATTTTCGAGAAAAAAAACATGGTTATTTCACAACAATTAAACCCTAAACATATCGAAATCTTTATCTCGAATAACCAAGACAGTTAACTGTCAAGATGACATTTTTCTCGATAACCAAGATTTCGAAAACATGTACCTAATTTTCTCCGAAGAATAAATTTTTCGATAAAATTTTTCTCGATAAATCAGTAAATGTATACGAAATGCTTGAATGTAAAAACTTAAATCGACGAACCTACTTAACAAGTTACAGAGAAGAAGATGCCAACGCCACCGCAAAGTATTGACCAATGACCCAAGGAAGCTACAACTGCTTTTGTGTGACTCAGTGAGAATCATACCACCACCCACGAACAAAAAGAAAAATTATCATCATATGAGTAATCTTATGACTTGGGTTTATTCAACTGCAACCAAACGCAGCGCCCTGTCACTACCAACGACTCATCATCTAAATTAAACCCAACCTCATCTCATTCTTCAAAAAGACTCGTACATCTCATGGAATAAATAAGTATAAGATTTCAGCCTCGTTTCAAGCGTTCGTTTAAGGCAACAATAATGTAAGATATTCAAAGATCATAACACGAAAGAAAATCACTATAGATCATCTTTCAAAAGCATAACTTTTTTTAATTATCCCGAAAAATCTGAAAGACAAAGACAATAACAATATGTTAATCATCTCTCTTTCTTTCGGTTAACGATAAAGAAAACAACCTTAAGTGAACCTACCTGTGACCTCCCACTTGGAGATCCTGAAGACGAGCCTTGCCTCCCGATATATTACCGATGAATGTTTCAAGGGTTTCTTGGTTTCTGTGTTTCGTGGCTCATAAGAATCAAGGATATGAATGAATATTGTGTTAGATTAGTTTGTGTGACTCACTTGAAGGAGGTGAGAGAAGTTGAGAAAGGAGGCGGCGTTATTTAAAGATGTATACAATTAGGTTAGTGGGAGTGAATAAGGGGTTCTTCTATATCCGTGAGTTTTAGGGTTGAAGTGATGTAAATACATGCTTTAATCTTGGATTAGCTTTATGTCTGTGTGTGTTGGCCGAGATGAAATTGGCCCGGGGCCCCTGACTTCATTTCTTTGGCTAATTTTGGACTTGACAGTTTATTAAGAATTAGAGCTTAAATTTTATTCCACATACGATTGTTATATCTCATGGATCCAAAATGAATAAACACCATGGGGCTGAATTTTAATTATTCATATGTATCTCTTAAAAAAAAAATACAAAGTGTTATCTTTGGATATTGGTTGCGAAGAAGTAGTGGTATTGGTTGTTACAATCTTCACGGGGATCACCGGATACATTTTTTGACAAGATCGGGAATCCATTATCGAGCTAACAGTTCTGTTAAATCGTCAACAAGGCTAGATTTGAGGCTTTAACGCGGAAGATGCTGACTAACGGCGATTAATTTTTCTATTATTTACTTGAGATTGAAGTGGACTTTCACTGGCGTGTACTTAGTCATCTCAAGATATCGGAGGGTTAGTTGGAATGAAGATTCTTCGAGTTCCTTGTTTGAGCTTTTGACCGTACACATGAACAGAAAAAAAAGAAAAAAAAAACTTGAGTTGTCTAGTATACATGATCTTTGGGACTCTGGCGTGTACAGCTATCAACTTTAAGGAGTTTACATTGTAGTGGCTCAGTGTCACAAACGCTTGTGGAATACTCAAGAGATGATGTAACATCTTACACTTGATGTGCTCAGAGTATAGTGTACCTTAGGGATTCGATGGTGGACGAACTCTCTACGCCGCTCTTAGATCAGCCATAATAAGTGCACAGTTTCCAAGTCACAATCTCTCTCA
>LBNU01018255.1:2975-14525 GCA_014162995.1 Artemisia annua | reverse complement strand
GACATTTTTACACAACTTGATTTGTGACCCAGCTAACTTTCAAAAGTGACAAACCCCATTCGTTTTCATGTTCGTTTGATACACTAAATCTGGCCAAAATGAAATGCCCAAACCAAATGAACAAGATAACACAAAACGTGTCATAAGAATTCTTAGCACCTCTCAAACCCTCCAATTGATCATAAATCTGACACAAATGCATAGTTGATGTCAGGAATGTAATAGTAGAATGTATGACACATTCCTTTGGTTGCTAGTTAGTGATTGATGGAAATTTTGGTGCCTCCCTTTCTAACGAGCCAACACACCATCACCTTGGATTCTTTCTATTGTCTTAACACTTCACAAGTCCTTATAACAACCCATGCAATCTCAGTTCAACACACACACACTCAAAACATACAGTATACAAGTTTACGTGGGGTTTTGATATTGAATTGGGACAAGGAGTTTGCCCAACGTACGAAGTGTCGAAGTGATCCCAAGGAACCAAATAAGCTCGTGTAGAACCACTGCTAGGTCGTGTACTAAGCCACATTGATCCCTTACACCCATTCGATCCCTACGTGACGTGAACTCTACCCCTAGAGGTGAGGTGAGCACTTGGAGTCCTTATAATCTTTTCGTTATTTTATTTTTGACACATTTACTTTGCCTCGTTATTTTGTAAAATAAAAACGTGACATGTTCTTTTTATTCGACATACTAATAGTTTGGAACCATAAGAAATAAGATGTACTAGTATTCGAACCCAAAAACTATAAATGACCAAAGTATTCGACCTCTTTTGTGACCCCTTGGAACATTCGAACAAAACCTCAACACTTAGAATATTTCTAAGTGTTGAGACAGTTTCAACACATAAGTTTGGACGTGAGTTTTGGCCTCGTCATTTAAAATCTATACACACGAAACACCCTTTTTATTATTCGAACTCATTGTTGACTTGGTGAACAATCAAGGGACACTTTTTATTCAAAGTAATAAGCTCATATAAGCCTTTTTCCAAACCCCTTTTGTCTCGACAAAAAGTAGTTTTCACAAAACTAAATAAACCAAAACGTGGGCTTATGTAAAGCCCACTAAGACTCTGTGATACATTGGGCATGAAAGCCCAACTCCAACATTTTTATACTTCTAAATTAGCCCAAAGTCAGGCCCAAATACCCCGTGAGCCCAATGGATTTAAAAATGTTAATGGGCCTTGTAATTGACTCGTTAAGGCCCATTTATCATTTTAAGCACTTTATAAGCTATTAAGCTGCTGTAATAAGTTAATTGGAATGTCCTGAGCTTATTTAATAAGTCAAAAGGTTAAACTTTGAATTTGGTAAAATTTGGACTAAGTTTGCAAAATTTCTTAAACCGGGGACTAAAAGTGTAAAAATTGCAAACTTGTAGTAGAAACTGTCAATTCTGGAAATTTATGTTCTAAACTATAAATAATAACATTTGGAGTTGAAAAATGTAAATGTTGATATTATTTGGACTTAAAATGAAACAACCGTTAACTTTGGACTAACGGTGTAAAATTATATTAGTTAAAGTTAAAAGTGTAACTTTGGTAAAACTTGAAGGATTTTCTGTAAATATTATTTTATAAAAATAATATTGTTTATATAAATGAACGTGTATTCAGGATTAAAGAACGGAATAAGTTTTATATATATACGTTATATAATTAATATTAATGTTATATAACGACACGTGACATAATCTCTTTATTCGTGATTCCTCATGTGACTTAATTATGATGACCTTCCGTCATTCATCGATCAATATTCTTACAAGTTATATTTATATATAACTTCGTTTTTGAACTTTAAGCATTTAAACAAACACAAGTTTTGTTCGTAACTAAATAATTATTATTCGCGATAAAACCGGACTTAGACTATCAACTGAAACTTGCATTATCTTTTAGGTTGTGTGTGAAGCCGTTTCCTTGCTTTGTTGAGATTACGATACAACTGTACTACTGAGGTGAGTTCATAGCCCACTTTTTAACTGTTTTATGTGGGGGGATACATGCTTAAAAACCGAACACAAGTCTTTTATTTTGGTATTGATATACCGGCTGACCGTTATTATTGCTTAAGTAGCTATTGCCAAAAGACCCTCGATCATGAACCTTAATCACTTGATGAGTGAACGTAAATAACTGTGAATAGATCTATTTGGGGCTGACAATCCCCGTTTGGTCGTTGGAGAAAACTACCAAACGCACATTATTTTGATGACATAGGTTACTGGCAAAGACCTATCTTGAGGGCATATTATTATTATATTGCGTCATATTATTAAATATGATTGGCTGTCAAATCGTTGTGTGTCATGAGCTTAATGCAATAACGGGTATTTGTGAATTCTTTTCAACTTGTTTGATTGCATACGTTTGCAATAAATGACTATATCTTGTGTTCAACTGTTTAACTTTCAAACCTATGAATATCACTCAACTTTATGTTGACTTTTAGCATGTTTATCTCAGGAACTAAACAAGAAGAATTATGAAGGCACAGAGTGGGCATGTGCACTTAAACAAATACTTTATTTCATATTAAATAAATGTGTTGTTAAAATGTGAACATCTTATTATATGGTATTTTGGAATAAAGTAAATTTTTAAACATCACTTTGTGTTGTTTCTGTGACGGTGAAAAGATCCTCGAAGTAACACCCAAAAAGTCTTCTGCTGTTATTTTAAAAAGTCTTCCGCTGTAAATTATAAAAAGTCTTTCGCTGTTATGGTTAAATTTTGGGGGGGTGTTACAGATTGGTATCCGAGCTTTGGTTATAGCGAACCAAGTGTTTTCAAACATTGGACTATAACTACATTTTTGAAAATGGACCATTTTACAAAATGCCACATTATGCCCTCCGTGCCTACGAGTATCCGAACATCTGGTAGAGATGATTTCTTTTATGACTTCTTGTAATATTAACATGATTATGAATTTGCTAATGACTTGTATTTACTAATCGGGATTATTACAGTATCATGTCTTCAGTATCCAAAACCATTGACTTATCATCAGATTCGGAGGCTTCACCTCCAGTACCCTCTAGTCTCATCCAAGATCAGCTACCTCAAACCTATGATCCAGTTTCTGCAGGAAAAGTTTTCCAGCACACTGAGGAAAAAGAAACCACTCATGAGCAAGTGAATGTACCACCAACAGTTCCGGTTATGACTGAACCAACCATTTACTATCAGCAGACCACTACTGTGCCGATATCATTTGCTATACCACCATCAGCATCACCACCTACAGTGACTCATAGTGTACCAGTATCACCAAAACATAGGACTTACCATGTTCGACCAACTTCATCAGATCCAGGTATTCGAACAGAAAACCGTAGAAGAAGAAGAACTTACAAACGGGTGAACTCCCGTAATTGGTCTTATCTGCTACCGATTATTCGATACTGGCGATCTCAGGAAGGAAACCCTAGCAAAAGAGAACTTGGGGAAAGCTCTGCCTCACTTCCAAAAATACTTCCGGTTACTGGGGAACCTATTCACCATACCATACCTCTACTGGCAACTAGGATTGCTAGGCATGAAGATCGATTGAATGATATTGTTAATGTAATTAATGGTCTTCCATGTGGACATATTACCGAGGATGTTAACAATCTTATCATTGGTCAGATGGCTGTGGAAAGTAAGGTTGAACAGATAAAAACCGAGTTCAGTGAGTCCATGGAGTTTATTGCAGCACTGTGTTCAGCTAATGTCACTATGGGAGACGTATTAACATCTTTTGATCATGAGTTGGAGCAAATCAGTGCACAGAACTTCTCTCTCAGGCGTGCGATCCAGGAATCCTATGCCAGAGAACGGACTAGAGACCGAACCATCGAGACCTTGACCACTAAGATCACCGAGCTCCAGCGTCGTATGGATGAAGTGTCAGGAAAACCATAAATCTGAGACTCGTCAATGTCAATGCCATATTAATAAAATGCTTGCCGTAATGTTTAGTAAACAAAATTGGACAAGTTTTAATAAAGTGTTGTAATAATTGGCATTAGATTTATGGAAACCTTATCTTTATATTACGCTGTGATGTTCATGATATGTTGGTTCAAGCAGGTCAAACCCATATTCACCCCATGAACATGTCGTACCAATGTTTGGACACGACTTAGCCCAAAATTTTCATTGACTACGACCCATTTTCGAGTACATTATTATTAGAAGAGATGCTAACATGACTTAGCTATTTCTAAATATGTGCTTTCTGTCATTTTAATAGAAGCATGGCCCGTACAAGGAGAGCAACAGCTGCACCTGCACCCGCAGCTACAGTAACTATGACACCCGCAGCTATGCGACAAGCAATTGCGGAAGGCGTCAATGCGATCCTAGATGAACGAGCCGCGGCACAACAAGCTCAAAATGGAGGTATCGGCGTGCAAGCAGCACCTGCAGCTCGTCGATGTACCTACAAAGACTTTATGGCTTGTGTACCCACATGTTTCAAAGGAACCGAAGGAGTGACGGAATTAGCTCACTGGTTCGAGAGGAGCGAAACTGTCTTCCAAAGAAGTGGTTGTCTTGAAAGCGATAAAGTCATTTTCGCCACAGGTACTCTTATGCAAGATGCCTTGTCTTGGTGGAATGCTACTGTGCAAACATTAGGAGCAACAGCAGCATACCAGATTTCTTGGACAGAATTCAAGGCAAAAATACTAAGGAAGTATTGCCCACGTTCCGAGATAAGAAAAATTGAGGATGAATTTCATGACCTAATAGTGAAAGGAGTTGACCTAAGAGCTTATAACCGAAGGTTCCAAGAGCTCAAAACACTATGTCCATCCAAAGTGCCAGATCTCGAGAAGATGTTGGAGAAATACATCGAAGGACTCCCTCGAAGCATAGAAGGGGATGTCACTGCCTCAAACCCCACAACCTTAGAAGCCGCTATGGAAATAGCACAGAAACTACTGGACCGAGAGGTTAAGTACAATGAACACAAAAGGAAACTGGATGACAAGAGAACCACACACCACAACAACAACTACCAGCACGGCAGTACCAGCAATCACCGTAACTACAACAACCAAGGCAACAATCGAAACCACAACCAGTACCACTCCAATAGAAACACCCATCATCAACAACAGAACAAAAGGCAAGAGAACAACAAGGCCTTTGTTGCTACAGAAGGCGGGGGATACAACGGTTCGAAACCCCAATGCAATCGATGCAAACTACACCATGAGGGTCCTTGCACCATTAAATGCCACAAATGCCAAAAGATTGGACATATGGCTAAGAACTGTAGAATCCCTGCCACTGGAAGCAACACACAAATCATAACTCCCACGTGTTATGGATGTGGAGAAGTAGGACACATCAGGAGCCAATGCCCAAAAAGGAATGGACAGAACAACGCTCGAGCAAGAACATACATAATGAGCGATGGTAATGCACCTGATGTTGTCACCGGTACGTTTTTAATCAATCATCATAATGCTAGAATATTATTTGATTCTGGAGCGGATAAGAGTTTTGTGTCAAATACGCTTGCACCTTTACTCGATGTTACCCCTTCTAATCTAAGTACCACCTACGAAATCGAAATGGCTAATGGTAATTTGATAGGCACCAGTTCTGTTATGAAGGATTGTACTCTGACTTTGTTAGAAAAACCTTTTTCTATTGACCTTATGCCTATACAACTTGGTAGTTTTGACGCCATCATTGGTATGGATTGGTTATCCGCACATCATGCTAGAATACATTGTGATGAGAAAGCTGTCCACATTCCATTCAAAATGAAACTCTCATTGTTCAAGGAGACAAAAGTAAACCTCGATATGGAATTATCTTATACCTTAGGATGATAAAACATGTGAACGAAGGATGTCAAGCATTCATGGTTCACGTTACGGAAAGTAAGTCGATCGAAAAGCGACTTGAAGATGTTCCTATTGTTAGAGACTTTCCAGAAGTATTTCCTGAAGATTTACATGGTCTTCCACCTAACCGTCAAGTAGAATTTCAGATTGAATTAGTACCTGGAGCAGCACCAGTAGCTAAAGCACCTTATAGGTTAGCACCCTCAGAAATGAAAGAACTATCAGAACAATTAAAATAATTGTCTGATAAAGGATTTATTCGACCAAGCTCATCACCTTGGGGAGCCCCGGTCTTATTCGTCAAAAAGAAAGATGGATCTTTCCGTATGTGCATCGATTATCGAGAGTTGAACAAACTTACGGTAAAGAATCGATACCCATTACCCCAAATAGACGACTTATTTGACCAACTACAAGGATCAAGTGTATATTCGAAAATCGATTTAAGGTCAGGATATCACCATCTAAGAGTTCGGGAAGAGGATATTCCTAAAACTGCATTCAGAACGCGCTATGGACATTACGAGTTCCAAGTAATGCCATTTGGTTTAACCAACGCACCAGCAGTTTTCATGGATTTAATGAACAGAGTCTGCAAACCATATCTAGATAAGTTCGTGATAGTATTCATTGACGACATCTTGATTTACTCGCACAACGAGGAGGAGCATGCAGACCACTTGAGAATCATTCTAGAATTACTCAAGAAGGAGGAACTGTACGCTAAATTCTCGAAATGCGATTTTTGGATTCGCACCGTGCAATTTTTGGGGCACATAATAAATAGTCAAGGTATTCATGTGGACCCTGCAAAAATAGAAGCCGTCAAAGGGTGGACATAACCTACAAACCCCACAGAGATACGTCAATTTTTAGGCCTTGCAGGTTACTACCGAAGATTTATCGAAGGTTTTTCTAAGATCGCAAAACCTTTGACCAAATTGACTCAAAAGAATGAAAAATATATCTGAGGAGAAAAAGAAGAATCAGCTTTTCAGTTGTTAAAACAAAAGCTTTGTGAAGCACCAATATTAGCACTACCTGAAGGAAGTGAAGACTTTATAGTATATTGTGATGCTTCATACCACGGATTAGGAGTAGTTTTGATGCAAAGAAGCAAAGTGATAGCATATGCATCCCGACAACTAAAGAAGCATGAGGAAAACTACACGACTCATGATTTAGAGCTAGGAGCGGTAGTATTTGCCCTTAAGATGTGGAGACACTATCTGTATGGCACTAAATGTACCGTGTTTACTGATCACAAGAGTCTTCAGCATATTTTGAATCAAAAGGAATTAAATATGAGGCAACGTCGTTGGCTAGAGTTACTGAGTGATTACGATTGTGAAATTCGCTATCATCCCGGTAAGGCCAATGTAGTAGCAGATGCGTTAAGCCGAAAGGAACGATTGAAACCTCTCCGGGTTAGATCGTTAGGAATGACCATTTGTTCGCCTCTTCCATCACAAATCCTTGCCGCTCAAAGCGAAGCTCTTAAAGAAGAGAACCGACCCAAGGAAAAGATCCATGGCATGCCTGAAAACAAGAATGGTTTCTTGAAAAGATCTGATGGAATGCTCTGTTTTAAAAACAGAAGTTGGGTTCCACACTTTGGAGGTATTCGTGATCTCATCATGCATGAGTCACACAAGTCAAAATACTCCATACACCCAGGTTCCGACAAAATGTATCAGGATCTAAAGAAACTATATTGGTGGCCAAACATGAAAGCTGACATTGCAGAGTATGTCAGTAAATGTTTGACATGTTCAAGAGTAAAGGCGGAATATCAGAAACCGTCAGGATTACTTGTACAGCCCGAACTTCCAATGTGGAAATGGGAACGTATTACTATGGACTTTGTCACCAAATTACCTAGGACTTCGACTGGTTATGACACGATATGGGTTATCGTTGATCGTCTCACGAAATCCGCACATTTCTTACCAATCAAGGAAACCGACGAGATGAATACGCTCGCTCAATTATACATAAAGGAAATAGTATCTCGGCATGGAGTACCGATTTCAATCATATCCGATCGTGATAGTCGTTTCACATCCCATTTCTGGGGATCTTTGCAAAAAGCTTTAGGAACAAAGCTAGATATGAGCACCGCATATCACCCTCAAACCGATGGGCAAAGCGAAAGAACCATCCAAACCTTGGAAGATATGCTTCGAGCATGTGTCATCGACTTTGGAAAAGGATGGGATAAACATTTGCCTTTAGTTGAATTCTCTTATAACAATAGTTATCATGCCAGCATAAAAGCAGCACCGTTTGAAGCTCTCTACGGTAGAAAGTGTAGATCACCTGTTTGTTGGGCAGAAGTTGGAGAAGTACAACTTACTGGACTAGACCTTGTACATGAAACTACGGAAAAGATAGACCAGATCAAACAACGTTTACAAGCTGCCAGAGACCGGCAAAAGAGTTATGCCGACTTAAAACGAAAACCCATGAATTTTCAGATTGGAGACCGAGTTTTGTTAAAAGTGTCGCCTTGGAAAGGAATGATACGTTTCGGAAAGCGTGGAAAGTTAAACCCACGATATATAGGTCCTTTAACATCCTGGAAAGGATTGGACCTGTTGCTTATAAACTCGAATTACCAAAAGAACTTAGTAGGATTCATGACACTTTTCATGTGTCAAACCTCAAGAAGTGTTTGTCAGATGAATCTCTTATCATCCCACTAAGAGAAATTCGAATCAATGAGAAACTCATTTTCACTGAAGAACCAGTGGAAATCATGGATAGAGAAATCAAACAGCTTAAGCATAACCGTATACCTATTGTTAAAGTTTGTTGGGACTCTGAACGAGGACCGGAGTATACATGGGAACGCGAGGATCAGATTCGCACCAAGTACCCACACCTCTTCTCATAAACACCCGTGACAACCATCTTAGCCTCGAATTCCGAGACGGAATTCACTGTAAGGGGTATGTACTATAGCCTCTCGTAAATTCCCGTACGATTAGTAAATACGTAAACTGGAAATAAAGGTATTTCGTTATTTAATATCCCCTTTTTACGAGTGACAAAAATTTTTTTTTGCATGACGTATTATGTGAATCTCTATGACATTGTGAAATGATCATTTACCTAGGAACGATGCTTGCACACAAACCTAGATAGTCTAATTATCGCGAATATATTTTAAACGTTTATATTTTATTAAATATACGTTTCGTTTAATTACCGGGTACTATTTATATATTTCCCGAGCCTACGAAAATTTCCGAGATTGGTCATTATTATTTTTGGAGCGTAACCCGACACCTAAAATTTACTAAGTGGGCCCCGTAGCTTATTGGGCTTTTAAACCCAAATACATAACCAAACGGACCCTTTTGTTTTTCTTTTCTTTCTTTTCTGCTGGGCCAACGCAAACCAACAGCCCAAAGGGCTTACTAAGCCAAACGCCACCCTTTATTTTTTTTTGCTTTCTTTTCTTTGTTTCCCCGACGAGACCAAGCCACAAACGCACCATTTTTCTTGCAAACTCAACACACAAGACCACGACATTTTTACACAACTTGATTTGTGACCCAGCTAACTTTCAAAAGTGACAAACCCCATTTGTTTTCATGTTCGTTTGATACACTAAATCTGGCCAAAATGAAATGCCCAAACCAAATGAACAAGATAACACAAAATGTGTCATAAGAAATCTTAGCACCTCTCAAACCCTCCAATTGATCATAAATCTGACACAAATGCATAGTTGATGACAGGAATGTAATAGTAGAATGTATGACACATTCCTTTGGTTGCTAGTTAGTGATTGATGGAAATTTTGGTGCCTCCCTTTCTAACGAGCCAACACACCATCACCTTGGCTTCTTTCTATTGTCTTAACACTTCACAAGTCCTTATAACAACCCATGCAATCTCAGTTCAACACACCCACACTCAAAACATACACTATACAAGTTTACGTGGGGTTTTGATATTGAATTGGGACAAGGAGTTTGCCCAACGTACGAAGTGTCGAAGTGATCCCAAGGAACCAAATAAGCTCGTGTTGAACCACTGCTAGGTCGTGTACTAAGCCAAATTGATCCCTTACACCCATTCGATCCCTACGTGACGTGAACTCCACCCCTAGAGGTGAGGTGAGCACTTGGAGTCCTTATAATCTTTTCGTTATTTTATTTTTGACACATTTACTTTGCCTCGTTATTTTGTAAAATAAAAACGTGACATGTTCATTTTATTCGACATACTAATAGTTTAGAACCATAAGAAATAAGGTGTACTAGTATTCGAACCCAAAAACTATAAATGACCAAAGTATTCGACCTCTTTTGTGACCCCTTGGAACATTCGAACAAAACCTCAACACTTAGAATATTTCTAAGTGTTGAGATAGTTTCAACACATAAGTTTGGACGTGAGTTTTGGCCTCGTCATTTAAAATCTATACACACGAACCACCCTTTTTATTATTCGAACTCATTGTTGACTTGGTGAAGAATCAAGGGACACTTTTTATTCAAAGTAATAAGCTCATATAAGCTGTTTTCCAAACCCCTTTTGTCTCGACAAAAAGCAGTTTTCACAAAACTAAATAAACCGAAACGTGGGCTTATGTAAAGCCCACTAAGACTCTGTGATACACTGGGCCTGAAAGCCCAACTCCAACATTTTTATACTTCTAAAATGAGCCCAAAGTCAGGCCCAAATACCCCGTGAGCCCAATGGATTTAAAAACGTTAATGGGCCTTGTAATTGACTCGTTAAGGCCCATTTTTGTATTTTAATCCAAAAATGTTGGCATTTATCATTTTAAGCACTTTATAAGCTATTAAGCTGTTGTAATAAGTTAATTGGAATGTCCTGAGCTTATTTAATAAGTCAAAAGGTTAAACTTTGAATTTGGTAAAATTTGGACTAAGTTTGCAAAATTTCTTAAACCGGGGACTAAAAGTGTAAAAATTGCAAACTTGTAGTAGAAACTGTCAATTCTGGAAATTTATGTTCTAAACTGTAAATAATAACATTTGGAGTTGAAAATTGTAAATGTTGATATTATTTGGACTTAAAATGAAACAACCGTTAACTTTGGACTAACGGTGTAAAATTATATTTGTTAAAGTTAAAAGTGTAACTTTGGTAAAACTTGAAGGATTTTCTGTAAATATTATTTTATAAAAATAATATTGTTTATATAAATGAACGTGTATTCAGGATTAAAGAACGGAATAAGTTTTATATATATACGTTACATAATTAATATTAATGTTATATAACGACACGTGACATAATCTCTTTATTCGTGATTCCTCATGTGACTTAATTATGATGACCTTCCGTCATTCATCGATCAATATTCTTACAAGTTATATTTATATATAACTTCGTTTTTGAACTTTAAGCATTTAAACAAACAAAAGTTTTGTTCGTAACTAAATAAATATTATTCGCAATAAAACCGGACTTAGACTATCAACTGAAACTTGCATTATCTTTTAGATTGTGTGTGAAGCCGTTTCCTTGCTTTGTTGAGATTACGATACAACTGTACTACTGAGGTGAGTTCATAGCCCACTTTTTAACTGTTTTATGTGGGGGGATACATGCTTAAAAACCGAACACAAGTCTTTTATTTTGGTATTGATATACCGGCTGACCGTTATTATTGCTTAAGTAGCTATTGCCAAA